>CATKHJ011108391.1:0-20859 GCA_949750685.1 Vernicia montana
TGATAATAACCATCTTTAATTACCTCATACCATAATTCGAACAAATAGCAACTCTATAAGTCCCAACTTTGAACAACCAATTCAATTGTAAATCAAAATTTAAAAACAAAAATGTATATTATTATCTCTGTCTAGTACATATATTTTTTCTTCTCCCTCTCTTAAAAAAAAAATCCTATTTTTAGTGGTTTCCTCTCTCTATCTCTTTAAAAATTTCTTTTTTTTTTTTGTGCATCAAATATTTCCTTTTTTTTTTTTTTTAACGTTTCTATAGTTGTTCTCTCACTCTTTCATAATCTCATTCACTTTAAAGAGAGAGAAACTCAAAAGCATAACAAATCATATATATATATATATATATATAAACAAAAATCCTATTTTTAGTGGTTTCCTCTCTCTATCTCTTTAAAAATTTCTTTTTTTTTTTGTGCATCAAATATTTCCTTTTTTTTTTTTTTTAACGTTTCTATAGTTGTTCTCTCACTCTTTCATAATCTCATTCACTTTAAAGAGAGAGAAATTCAAAAACATAACAAATCATATATATATATATATATATATATATATATCAGTGAATGGAGAAAGCCCACCTATTAGTTGTAGCATCCATGAGGTAAGAACAAACAGCTGCAGGCTGGAGAGATACAACAGTAAGAAAATATAGAAAATTAGAAAATTAAAAAAAATTATAAGAAGAAATTGAACCTTTAAGCAATCTCTGTGGCGCTTGATTGTAGGTATAATTGTGATTTCATTTATCACAGAGAGTGAGAGCCTGAGAAGCATCCAAATCGCAAAAAAAAAAAAAAGGGAAAGTAAGAAAGAGCTGAGAGTGAGAAAGCATAGAGAAATAGTTTTTTTTTTTTTTTTTAATGGAAGAAGAAATCATACTTACGGTGTTGATCATTCGTTTTTCTCTTTACTCCTTACAGTCATCGTTGTTCTTCTTCTCTTACCAATGCAAAGGGCAGAGAAAAACATGAAACAGTTTTGACTTCTTCTCGACACCTATTCCCTTGGATCGTGCCCTACGTGAGGCTTCCACTCGGCTACCCTACGCTTGCCGTAGCCGCCTGACGCAGCGTAAGTAAAATGGCAAAGCCGTTTAGGGTTTAGGTTTTTCTGTATATTAATGTATGCCCTAAAACAGGTAAAGTAGGAGTTTAAATAGGGGCCCCGAAACCCTAAACACGGGTACAAATATGAAAACTGCCAAAAATGGTAGTTTCGAAATATTACACCAGAAAAACATAATGATATTAAAAAGGAAAGCGTCATAGACAGCGCCTAAATCCGGGGTTCCTACTAAAAGTTACAAGCAATTCAAAAAGTTTTCATAAATGGAAAAAGGGCAAAATTAAGGGTCCAAATGAAGGAATTTGGCCGAAAAACGACGTCGCTCATCGCCAAAGGCTATGATTCGGATCCGTTGCAGCATTTCCCTTTGGATCAAGTACCTGCAAGGCCCAAAAGTTACAGCTGCTCCGGGCCGCTATTTTTTCTGCTTGGCCCGCTGCTTGTCTAGGCGGTCTAGGAACCCTTCTACAAAGGCCTCCACGTCACCGCCATGGGCCATCGTTGTCCTTAGATCAGTATCAGCTGCTTAGCACCAGAGAGAAAGAGAGAGGGCGGCGCACAGGGAATCAACAGAGAAATAAAACATGTTCTAGGGTTTGTGGGCACAATGACGAAAATAGCCAGCCAAAGTGACGAAAATGGCCATGCAAAACGGCGTAGTTTTGATGGGTCCATTGCATTATAAAAGGGCAAAAAGGTAAATTGAGTAGGAGAGGACAAAATGACTCTAAAGGACACTGATATGACGTCATTTTCTAAACTGAGTTCTAAAAAAGAAAAGGGCATGTGTTAAGCTCAACATGTTGCAAATCTAATTCGATCGAATGATTCCATTTGCAAAAAACTCAATCATTCCACTACTCACAGTCTCACATACTAACAGCTCGATCATTCTTTTCTTCCCCATTTTCCCTCACTTTCTCATCTCCCAAACACCAAGATCTATACATGTGAAAATTTTGGCTGCTGAATCTGATCTATACATGGTGGCCATTAATGATCATATCATAATGAAGATTGGACCAAAGATGGATCTTGGTAACCTTCTTCCTCCAAGTGTCCAGCTTGCTGCATCTGGAGAAAGTTATGCCGTATAAATAAAAAAAAGCCAAGTATAAGAGTTCTTGTATTTGAAATTCTTACAAATTGAAGGTAAAAATGAAAGAATGGAATAAAATCCGCAAGTCACTTTTAGAATTGGTAGTTTCATTGTAAATATCATTTATAACCATTGATTTGGCAACAAAACTGGTTTACTTGAATTTTCCTTTCCTTGTACAACTTGTCATTCATTGGCAGCTACAAATTACTTTAAAACTAGGCTTCATTTTAGCTAGTAGGAGGTCCATGCAACAAAAATTTTCAATTACCCAACATCACAACCACCAAATAATGAAATGAAAAAAAAAATAAAAAAAAGCATAGCATATCAAAGTTGAGTACTGGAGATCAAATTTCCTCCAAATCAAATGGATTTTTCATCATTCTTGAAAAAAAAAAAAAAAAGACTTTTATTAACACGAGAGTCAAATGTAGACTGTTGTTTTCCTTTTCAGATGAGATAAAATGAGAAATGTAGATAGAAGTGTTCTTTGAGGCGGGTGAATGAAGGAACAGAGAGGGCAAGTCGAGTGAATGAGGAACTGAGTAACCAGGTGATGGTATGTGAGAGTATTTTGGTATTAAAATTATTTTCTTTTCTTTTTTATTTTTTTTAAATTTTTTTACAAAAAATTATAAATATGAATATAATGACTATTTAATGTAACAGAATAAAACTACAGAAACTAAATAGTGATTTTTTCAAATTGCAGGGATGAAATCATTATTTAAAATAAATCTCATAAACTAAATAATACTTTACCATAATTATTTTAAAGAACAAAAAATTTATTGTTTCAAAAGAGAGAATTATATGTTTTATAAACTTAGTTTACCATGTGAATATATAAACTAATCCATAGTAATGTGCCACATCGATATGCTAATAATTTGTTTTTATTAATTTATGTTTAAATGGTTGGAAGAAATAAAGAAAATCAAATTCTTGGTTTTAAAAACAATTTACATGTTGAAGGAATTAAAAGGGATTTGGTTTCAGGTTAAACCCAATGGGCTGTTCGTCTATTCTATAACAGCTCCCCTTGAAGTCTCCGTTCCGTTGGACGAGAAGAATAAAGTTTGGTACATTTCTGTATGTACTTTTCTTTGTTTTTGTTTGTTTGTTTTTTTTTTCTTCTACAGCCTAAAGTTTATTGATGGTTTCCTGGAAATTCCCTTTTGGATGTTTAACATTAGATGACAAAAAGCCTAATTTTTTTTTTCTGGGCGAAAAAAAATAATTCTATTTGACAAAGTCAACTCCACACCTGCCCCACCAAATGCCAAAATTAAAAATACCATATAGTAACAATTAATAATATACACATATAGTTCTTGGTCAAACACATTTTTCCTTTTAACTTCATTACCAAGAAAAACGGATTAAGGCTTGTTTGTTTAGTAGAAAATATTTTTTGTATTTTTATATTTAAAATATTTTAAAAAATTAATTAACAAAAAATATTTTTTATCAATAAAAAATAAATTTATTTTTAAGAAAAATAATTTTTTTCTTTTTTTTAAAGGAAAAGTCATTTTTCAAATTTTAAAAAATTCATTATAATAAAAGAAAAGTATATAAATACACACTTATTAATCTATCAATCACCGACGATCATAGTATTGATCATCGACAATCATCATAATTTATCATTTTTATATGTTTTTTCTCGTTATTAAAGATATAATATACTTATAAGTTTAAATATATTTATTATCTTAAAAATTGAAATTTTTAATATATTTTAATTAATTTTTAATATTGTCAGCAAATAATAAAAAGTTAATTTTTTAGAATATATATATATATATATATATATATATATATATATATATATATATATATATTTTTTTTTTTTTTGAGAGACAAGTTAATTTTCGTAAATCAAATGAAGTTTAAATTGATGATAAAAAAATTGTCACAAAGAAACCACGGGATTAATCTTGAATCTTGATTTCATTTCATATCATTCCATCTGAAAATTAACTACACACATAATTTTATAATTGATATCAACTAGTATTACAGAAGCAGTATTTAAAAAAAAAAAAAAACAAAAACTATTACAGAAATTATTGTTATATATTTGTATATATAAATTAAAATAAAACTCACTTAAACATTATCAAATTGCTCTAGCTGAACATCCTTAGCCTTCAAAGGAACATATTCTCCCAAATAAACTTCAAGATGATCTGATAAGGCTGATTTATCAATATTTTCATGGTGATATGATTTGCAGACAAAGTAGATCACTGTTTGGATTACAAGTCCAAACAAGAACAACTTAAATAACAACAAGAAACAAATTATCCCAAAAGAAACTCTATTAATCATCCCAATTGATCTTCCATGAACAACCAATTTCTCAAAAGCAAACTGAATTATAAAGAGAGACAGATTGAGCTTAAAAAATATAATTGAAGTTACCAAAATCTTCCCTTTCATCAATCCTCTGGATTTCAGCATAGCCTTAATTCCACAAGCTTCTTCTAAAACAGAGACAACACTAGCCAATTGCCAAATTATGCTCATATAAACAATACCCACAAAATATAAAATCAAGAAACCCAAGAAAGTTATGAAACCAACACTTGTATCTGAAAGCATAATTGCCCAAGCAATAAGGAGAAGAAAAGCAACTACGTTATAGGCAAACAGAGCACCAAATATGCATAAAAATGTGACCATTAGCCTCTTCCAAACCTTAGGAACAACACTCATAACCTTGCTAAAATTCACTTCTCTGCCAGTATAAATACAAGCAATTGTGTAAACAACAGCTGCAGTTGATAAAAGAGAGAAAATAAGAAAGAAAGTGAAGTATGCAGCTTTGAAGAGCCAGAAATAAGCCCATTCAGAGGAAATTAGATCTTTTAATTTGTTGTATCTTGGAGACCCAACTCTGGTTTGTTCTAATTGAATTTCGTCATGGATTATATCGGAAAAAATGAGCTCAGAAATTTGAATATGGGCCAAGAAGATGAAAGACAGAGGGAGAATTAAGGCTAGTGTAATTTGGCTGAAAATCTTTCTCCATGTAAAGATAATCTTGTAGGATTCTTTCCATATGTCAAAGAATCCAAGAAATTGCATCTCTTCTTGTTCTCTATCCATGGCTATAGTTTCTTGAATTTGTTTGTTGGAGAGAAGGAGGAGGAGAGAAAGAATTCCAGATGGTTGAGAGAAATGATGGTTTTGGTTATGGATTATAGGTAGACAAAAACAAGAAGATTGAACTTTCTTGGTATGAAACTACCCTTGATTTTCTAATCAACTTCCAAAGTCAATGTGGAAATATCCATTCGACTAGAAAACTAAGGAGATATTTAATAATACAGTAATATATTATTCAACTAACCAATCAGCGTTTGGTTCTGACGCTAAATTTATGAAAAAAATATATATATATTCAACTTCGCATTATTCAAGTTCCACATGCTCTTGAGATGAATGTAATTCAAATCTTGATGAAAGTCTATGTGCTTGACTTAATAATATTTTATGTATTATCACATAAACATTAATCCAAAGTATATATGTTACTATATATTTAATATTATGTAAATGAAATATTTCATTAATCTCATATAACTATTTCAAAATTGAATCAAATCAATAATTAAATTAATAAATGGTTTAATTTAAGTTAATTGATTTTTTTTAATGAGAATATAATAAAATTGAGTTTAGTAATAAGAGAACTGTAAAAAATGATATGTATAATTCGTTATTTTTTATTACAATTTTGATAATATAGTATAATTATAATTAAAAATATTTAAATTAAGATAGACTAATATAATTTAAAAAGTTCATGTATGATTGTAATTTTTTTTCAAAAAAATTAAGTTTTTTTAGTCATTAAACCTTAAAAACATTATTTCACATAAGGAAATAATAATAATAATAATAATAATACTAAAGCTTACTTGATTGATAAATATATATATTTGAGATGTTTTAATAAAAAAAAAAATTGAAGTAATTATTATTACCATATTATTATTATTACAAGATGGGATGTGATAAGGTTATTTTGGGGAAATAGAAACGAGTATTGGCATTTGGTCCTAATTAGACGGCAGAGACTTAAAAAAATATATTTATCGGGTCGTTCACGTCTATGCCCAATATTTCTAATTTGTTAAAATAAAGTCCATTTCCATGCCTAGTTGAAATCGAACCCAGTCAACACGTCTTTTTCTTTTCTCTTTTTCTAATGCTATGAATTTTCCAAATGTTTAAAATTACAAAGAAGTATATTCTAGAAGTTTTAAAACAATTTTTAGAAAATAAATTATAATTAAAAGGTAAAGAAATGTATTAGTGGATGATATTGATTCTCTAATTAGGATTTAGAATTAACTATTCTTTCAATATTAAAAATAAATAATTCCATAAAAAAAAATTACTTATAGTGATGACAATAATCTATATTTAAATATTCATGCACCTATAGAATAACTCAATAATTTTTTTCTCTATATAAAAAATAAATTTACTACATTGATCAGTAAATTAATAATTTAAAGCCATGTCAATTAATTAAAATTATATATTCAATTACTTTAAGAGAAAGTTTTAGAGAGATTGGATCTACATAAGGTATTGCTATATTTTGAGACAAAATATTAATTTTTTTTTTTAAATAGAGATATATTTCTTCATTTTTCTAATATTTTGAATTTCTTGATTTCTTCTTTTAAATTCAAGAAATGATTTTACTGGACTCAGCAGTCCAAAAATATGAAGCCTATTGCCCAAAACTAATACAAACCAAAAATCCTACATTGTAGAAAATTAAATAAAGCCCATGTGTTGAGCCCTGTCCAAACCAAACACATACATCTTCTCTTGCTTTCAAAACCACTACACCTAAGTCACTCACTCCAGAAAACAAACCACCAAATCAATTACTCCCTCCCTCCCATAAAAATAATCTCACTTTTCTTTTTTAGTTCTCCTTTTCAAAAGTGTAGTTAATTTATTAATTTCTTAATCCATCCTTATTTAATATGCATCTTAATCAACATGAATTATTTAATTTTAATAAAATAACATAAATCATTTAATATTAGTGAATGGATATATTAGGAAAATACTAATAAAACTTATTGATTTAACTATATTTATTATATATTTTTTTAATTTGTGTGAAAATCAAAGTAGGCTTATTTTTATGGAACAAATGGAGTAATAGAAATTTAAAATGAATTAACTAATGGCCCGTTCGGTATTATTTTTTATTTTTCAAAAATAAAAATAAGATTTTAAAAATCAGAATTTTTTATTTTTTATTTTTTATTTTCTGTTTTCAAAATGTTTTTGAATAAATATGAAAGAAATAAAAAAAAATATTTTTTAAAAAAATATTTTCTAATACTTATTTTTTAAAAATTTCTAACAGAAAATCACTACCAAACGCCTCCTAACTTCCTCTATTAATCATTTTCAAAATAATAGTAGTTTTTATTTATTTATTTATGCTTTTCTCTATTATTAATATCTCTTTAGCACAAATTACTCTAATTGAAGTTGGTTTTGTTGGGTTTTGGATTTTGTACTTGTTCCATTTCTCTAACCTCAACAGAAATTGTAGTAAGTAGAAAAATAATCAAATCATGTCATGTGTTAGATAAGCTTAAAGTTTCTTAGAATTAGTGAATGTATGATTTCGAGATAGATTAGCTTAGATATTAATATCTTTATAAATATAAATTGGGATTGGGATTTAGATTTTATAAAACTATACTTGTACTTTGTAGTATATTTTGCCTATTTTTATTAATTAATTGATACGAAAGTGCATCCAAATCAGGCTCAGATAGAAAATTCCTAACAATTTGAGACCAATTGGCCCAGCCCAAATTTCTCACCAAACAAGTCCAAGAAACCAAAATATATGATAAAAGAAAACAAAGCCTGTAGGCCCAATGCCATTCAAAACAGGGCAAAACAACAAAAGTTTATTGATGGAAAAAATATATATATAAATAGTCTAAATTTTTAATTTTTACTATTTTTATATTTAAATTTATTTTTAATATTTTAGTGTCAATAACTGATTTCACATGTTAAAATGATTATATTACTCATTTTATATGCTAAAATAACTTCAATGTCCTTATTTCTCATATTTTTTTTCAAATACTTTATTTTATTTTTTTTTATGATTATAGAAAAAATAGAAATGAATTTAATTTAATGATTGAATTTTTATTTTACTTTTTAAAAATTGAGAGAAAAATAGTATTTTTTTTTAAATGAGAAAAAATATTTATAATTTTTTTTTATTTATAGTTTTGTTTCTTAGAAAGCAAATATAAATTTAAAAAAAATAACGACGAAAAATGAAGAAAGAATAGAAAATGAAAAAAAAAATAACATTTTAAAAAGATAATATTTAAATAAATTTACTGTTTCAAATAAGATATATAATCATTTTAGCTGTAAAACCTGTTAGAGATACTATATTGTATAATATTATAAGTTAAAATACCAAAATAACAAAAATTAAAAAATTTGAACACTATTGATACAATTTTTCATTTATTGATTAACGAGCCATATTTAATCACGAGATTACAAATTCAAACTTAATAGGAGTATAATTAATAAAACTAAAAAATAGTCACACTTTGTACCACCTACACATACAAAGTCCATCAACTATTTATTATAATTGTAAATTAAGGAGATAATTAACTCTCAAGACTTAGGCTAAAGCTATAGTTCATTAATCTGGTTTTTAAATAGTAACTATCAAGTAGCTGTAATAGCAATCTTCATTCCAGATTGACAATGCCCAGCAACATTACATATAAAGAAGTTTTGTCCCTTTATAAGACTAATTTGATCTTTCTGTGATTTGTACACCTTTCCAGCAGCCGGAGCAGAGCAGTTGCTATAACCACCTCTGTTTACAGATACCACATTGTGAATTGTTGAGTCATAATTGAATACTGCAACCAAAAAGAGTTCTTTAGCTGTAAAATGAAACATTATTAAAATGCATAATTGCAGTTTGCACAAAATTTTGTTCAATAGTCAATTCCCTTAATTTGCTAGCTTTCCTTGAACATTAATGATTAGATTGAATTCTGAATTGGTATTATCTATAGGTAATTGGAAATAAGGATAAAGGTTTGATGCCCAATGAATAGTGACTCATTTTTTGGAAATATTCTTTAATTATAGGGAAATATTCTTTTAATTTCAAAATTTCCTATTTATGCGTATTAAAAAATTCGTTTTAAACTTTTTGAATTGACTCAATTAGCAAATAAATTTATTTTTTACTTTATTAATTAGAATTCGATTTTTATGCCAAATCACAAATGAGAAAAATTCTTTATTATCAAAATATTAGTATCAGTATCAATATAAATTATTTGCTTTTGACTAGATCAGGAAAAAATAAATTTAATATGATATGTGAAAAAATTGTTCATAATATTAATAATTTTTAATTTAGTGGTATTGAAGTCATTGTTAGAGTTGAAAAATCTCAATTTTAAATTATAGTTGAAATCTAATCTACCAAAAGAAAAAGAAAAATTGATGGTAATATTTTTTATATATATAAAAAAATCTCAGAGGAGAACATTATCCAACCATATAAATTTAATTTTCTTAATATTGTGTGGATAATTTTACCAAATAATAATAATAATAATAATAATAATAAAGCATTTAAAGCGTTTGGCATTGGACCTACTATCCACATTAAAATTCCAACCAACAGAGTCTTTAGCTATGCAATATTGAAACTGATAAATGATAATAGCTGTTATCCAATTTAATATTGAAACCATACTGACTATGGCTACACTTGCACCACCCATTCCCTTGCCCATCATAAAATTAACTATTAAGCTTTATAACAAATAACAACCACAAGCTGTGACTCTCTCTCTAGAATTTATTTCTTTCCTTTTTCTCTAGAAGTCTATGTACCTTTTATTAGGGCTTTCGTTGGGGTTATCCTCCGATAGTTCTGATTACGGAAAATGATATCTTTTTTCCTTCATTTATGTTTTTTTTTCTCTTTTATTTAAGGTTTATGGATTTTTTTTTTTTTATCTCCAACTCATGTCGAGCTTGTTTATTGTGTTTATTTTACCATTTTATCTTTGATCTGAAATAGAGGCATCTCAACTACCATGGTGAAAAGGCTCTCCCACTATCTCCATCTTCAGTGAGCTCTATGTTTGGGTGGACGGTGGTGGGAAGAAATTCATATTTGGGCAACCAGAGTTAGAGCCCTCTGTACCAGCTGTCTTCAACCTTTATTGAGCTCCTTTACCATGGAAAGAGGTTCTCCTCTTCTCCGACAGTTCTGGTTGTGTTTTGTATATTCATATAAATCTTGGACATATTATAGATTTTCATATTTGAGAAAGGCTTGCTCTAGACTCTAGTGGTACAAAATCTATTGGTTGGGTTCAGCTGCAATCATGCTCTTCTATGTATTCATCCTTTTCCCTTGGTCGTCGGCGCCGTGAAGATAAAGCCAGTAAAGGGTTCGAGAAAGGAGAAAGTAGAGCAATGATTGAATGAGAATTTCACAATTCCTATTGGCCATTGGGTCATGTTCTCACTAGATACATTTCTTGGTGTCTGTGTTTTATTAGACTTAAAGCCTACTGTTAAAAATCTCATGATGGATATTTTTGTTTTGGACTATAGATCCATGTATATGTTTCCAAGTTGGGCTTACCAAAACTTTGTAATTTTTATTTGTACTTATTTGAGCTTTATGCTCTTTTTATGAAATGAAATCTATTTATTTCGGCAAAAAAACCCACAAATTAGATCTTCTTTGATTGAGAGATACTGTCTACATTTTTTATATAGTAAAATACACATAATTTTTAGATATTTGAGATTTTTAGGGTCAAAATTTAAAAAACAAGAAAAATTAAAGCACATATTAACAATTTGAAGGGTCACAATATATATTTTTGTGGGAGTAAAACCTAAATATATAAAAATTGTAAGAGTTTAAAAATATTTGAAAGATGTCATATGACATTTTAATAATTTTAATGAGATTATTTTAAAAGTTTTAGTGGAGTCACTAAAATGGATAATTACAAATTTAGTATTTCAACTTGTCAAAATCTGACAATTGAGTGTCTCAACTTTTAAAAGTATTAATTGAGTGTGTAACCTGTAAAAAAATCTTAATTTTGTGTTATTTCCGCTTATCAGGCTGAAGTGGATTAAAATTTTTTATTTTTTTTTAGTTGGAAAAAAAAATTACGACTTAACCCTTAACTAAGTAAATTAATTACAAATAAATCCTTAGAAAATTTTAAAATGATAAAAAAATTTCAGAATTTTTACAACTAAACCATCTTCTTTCTTTTGAATATCATACAACTTCTCAATTTCTTAAATACTCATATCACTGAATAATAAGAATCTCATTTCAAAATTCAAAATCTCAAATTTAGACCTACAAAAAAAAAATGAAAAATTGAAAACAAAAATTCTACTAAAACCTAGTTAAATGCATGCTAATCAAAACTAACCAACAAAAAATTTAAAAAAAAAAAAAAAACCAAAAAATCTTTTAAATCCTAAAATCATATCAAAACCAACTACATATGTCTCATTTCAAAGAACCAACTCATTTCAAAAGCAGAGAAAATTAAAGATTTGAGACACCGTCGGTCGCCGCCTGTTCTAGTTGGCCAGATCCGTTGTTGTTGTCAATTGCAGCTTCAACTCTTTGAGTGATCATTAAAATACCAAGTAAACTTTTGTGTTTTTTTTTAATTATTATTATTTTTTCAAATAATATGTATATGAAACAGTACAAAATACAAGTCTACTGGCTGATTGAGGTACTCAATTGATACTTTTGAAAATTGAAACATTCAATTGTTAGATATTGACAAGTTGAGATACTAAATTTGTAATTATCCCTAATATTTTTGTATAAAATTACTGATTACATGTTAATAATCTGCTTATAACACTAACATGTAATTTTTTTACAAGTTAAAACACTCAATTGATATTTTTAAAAATTGAGACAATTGACAAATCTTGACAAGTAAATTTATAATTATCCTCTATTTAAAACACATGTAAATTAATAGGATTTTCAAAATTTTAATGGGGTAACTTGACCTCACTTAATACAATGTGGAGCCGCCCCTAATTAAAATAATTATCAGTGAAATCATTTTTTGAACCTGAATATTAAATATCCATTTGGAATTTCATGAATAAAAAAAACTCGAATTATTTAATAAACAATAATTTTAGTACAACAACTGACGTACAATAAATAATTTCAATAAACAATATTTATAGTACAAAATGCCTAGCCGATTTATAAACAGTTTGAAACCTGATAAGACTTTTCTGTTAAAAATATGGTTTAAGACTTCTTAGGGAAAAAAAAAAAAGCAATAGCAATAGAAATAGAAATAATTTTAGTATAATAATGAACTTTTTATTTATTTTTTTTTATTAGCAAGAGATTGAATTAATAAGGAGAAAAGAACAACAAAAGCAGAAAAGAAAATGAAGCTAAATCAACCCAAACAGAGACCAAAATAAAAAGCACAATCTAACTAAAAACATTAAGGAGAACTCCAAACAGACAAAACAAAACAACAAAAAGAAAATCGGAAGACAACCACGAACCAGAAAAGCAAGAGCAGCATCTCAACACCACAAAAAAAAAAAAAAAAAAAAAAAAAGGACGACCACAGTAGAGAAAAGCAACCCAGAAAGCATTGAAGGCCGAGAGAAGCAAAGCCAACACTGGGACAAAAGGAAGAAAGGGAAATGAAGGAACAAGAATCAAACGAACCAGTTAGAGAACTCCATCTCCCAATTCTCCTTATCCAAACGTATAGCTAGCATAAGACGATTGATTGTATCTTCATCTGATTCATTAAAAGGGAGACCAAGCATTTTCTCGACATTCAGATTTTCCAAAGTTTCCTTACGGATGCCATCTTCGGCAGATAAGACACCATCCTTAATCCTACAATCCTTATCAGATAAGAGGAGCAAGTTCCTGTTAATAATATCGAAGTCAGAAAGAGGGTGTGTTTGAGATTGCTGGGTTAAAAAAGCGTTTTTAAATTTTTTTTTTTTTATTGAAAAACGCTTTTAGAAAACTCAATCCCAAACGGGGCAGTGTCTCAAACTACTCTGCAAAACAGTGAGACCTAGGGGGCACTAGCAGTACATTTGCAACTCTTCTCTTTTCCTTTACGAGGCTTGAGACTAAGGTAAGAATTAATCTCAAAAATAAATCTCGATCTCTTGGAACTTTAAGCACAAAGAGAAACCCTTTCACTATGGCAAGGAGGAACAATACCATTCAAATAGGGAGAATCATCCCCATGATATGACAAAAAGGAGGAGCTAGCAAAAGATATGTTTTCAATTATAGGGTGCGCTTTAGAAGGAAAAACTCAATCAAAAGATTGACCTAGAAACTCAGGACAAGTTCTTCAATAATATAATCCTCGAAAACCTTATCATTAACCAAAACATTTCTCTTAACATTAATAAAGTCTTTGGTTGAGGAGCAAATCAGAACTCTTGCAATATCAAATCTCAAGTTATTATGAGTACTACTATCCAAACTAATGAAAGAACCAAATAATTCAACGATAGCAAAAAAGAAATCATCACACCAAGCATGAATGGGCAAACCTTGAATGCGAAGCTTGACAGCAAGCCAAGAATCCGAGGGTTGTGAATGGTACCGATAACACTTCTATTCAGCCAATCAACGAGAGAGGGATTGGAGGAAATAAAAGAGCAAACAAGAACATCATCCTTAGAAAGGCCTTGGACTAATGATACAAAGACTGATTTGCAATAATTTCAATAAACAATAAATTTAGTACAAGAATACAACTGGCTTACAATAATTTTAGTATAAGAACCGACTTATTCAAAAAAAACTACAAGTAACTGACTTACAATTACAAGAACCGACTTGCAATATATAATTTAACAAATGACTTACAATAATTGTAATACAAGAATTGAAACAATAATTGTAGCGCAAGCAAGAACTGACTTATTCAATCCAGAGAAGGAGGTGGTTGATATTCCAGATGCAAAAAGCGCCCATATGAATTCTGATTACAGATTCTGTCTGGTAAAAATATTTCCTTGGTCCCCAGAAATGCACATTACTTCCAATTCTCAATTTTTAAAGCCTACACCAACCTCTTCAAGATCTTTCATTGGAACGCCATTGCTGAACTTTGAAAATCGTGATTCAAGCTCATACCACTCATCCAAATTGACTATTTTATGGAATTCAGCAAAGGAAGCCATTTTGTGGAGGTCTTCTCTTGTAGTTCCCTTCACCCTTAGAGTTCTGAGGACATCAGTCAATGCAAGGGCAGAGGCATAGATAGAAGTAGTTGAATGCAGAATCAAATGAAATCCCATTGCCTTCAATTCCTCTGGTGTGTGCAATGGTGTTTTCCCTCCTTCAAGCATGTTACAAGCCCTGTAACCCTTTGTTCTGCGTGCAATCTCCTTCAGCTCATCATCATCCCTTGGTGCTTCCACGAAGCAAGCATTAGCTCCCGCCTGCAGTATTTGATCATGAATTTAATAACTTGTGCAAAAAAATATCTCATTACAAATGCTAATGAGCTTTGGCTTAATAGTACTAGATCATCTCCAGAATTTTGAGGTTGCAAATTCAAATCCCTTTTGGTCACAAATGAGTAATATGATTGTTATGCCTAACCTCATCCTATCAAACTTCACATGATTGTTTTCCGACAGGTATTTGAATTAGATTGAGTAAACAGAGCTGATATAGCTCTATCAAATGTTTTGTCTGTGATGGGCACTGGGCTGAGTGAACATAAGTTAAAAACTGCGGCCAGCATGAACCTTCATGATGTGCTATCCAACAAAGATTGACCAGTGACCACACAATTATTCATGATTCTGTTAAATATATGGCATTATGCATACCTCCAAGTATAGATTGGCCCTTGAAATGGCATCATTCAGACCCTTTTCTACTGATGTTGCACGTGCATCAGTCCTAGCCACAAGGAAGAAGTCCGAATTCCCAATAGCATCCCTAGCAGAAGCTATTTTTGCTGCATGCTCCTCTGCAGGTATAACCTGAAAGGAAAAGAAAATGAAAGAATCAGCATATATAATCACAGGACATCAAAGATATCTAAAGAGAAGAAATAAATTAGTACCTGTTTGCCACGGAAATGCCCTGTAGTTGCACAAATGAAAAGAGACAGTTATTACCAAATCCTAATAGTTAAATGTATAGCATTCATTTCCCACTGCTCACTCATTCAAATTTAACAAGAATCAAAAGCTGAAAAGTCTTACCGCATTTCTTTGGCCATGCTTGATCCTCCAAAAAGCATCCGGCAGCACCAGCTGCAATCAAGTCCTTGATGGTCCTCTGAATATTGAGAGCATTGCCACCACCAGTGTCTGGAACAATCAAATGAAAAATAGGTGAAATCTCTAAGCGCATACAAAATAGTATTGCTGATATATAAAATCCAATTAATAGAAAATATTCCCTGCAGGTCTCCCAAGACCAAGAGTAAGTTACGAACTTTTGCTAAACAAGACAGGCTTTTAATTTTAAAGGGATATTTGCTAAAACTAAACATAATCAAAACATTGTTTACCAATTCGAGCCAAATTAATCAAGAAATTCCCAATAATTGGATACTTAAATTATCAAATTACCATTTAAGCCTTTATTTTTACAAATACGTCACACTGAAACAGAGAGGTAACAATTTCTTGAATTTAAGAACATTAGAAAATAAATTTTATCATTCTTAGACTGTTCCAGTCCAGCATTTTGTCCAATACACATTATTTTTTCGATCTTTCAAAATTCAAACCGAGGCTGATACAATTTAACCTTTATAATCCTGAAAACAGCTCGAGTACCATTTAATCTAAATTTGAAAAAAAAAAAACTATCTTAGTAAAAAAAGATCGAAAGGGTAGATTTACCAGCATCGGCAATGAATGGGATGTCCGCCGCAGCACACACCCTACTGGCAGTCGCTGCCATTTCTGGCGGTCTATAAGCAGTAAAACCAATTCAAAACAACAACCAAACAAGGTTAATTAAGCAATTTAAACAAAAATCGAAAGCAAACAGTAACAGAAACAGAGTAAAGAAGCCTACGTGAGAAATCCAATATCAGGTTTGCCAAGAAGAGAAGCAGAGACACAAAAACCAGAGATAAAACCGGCGCTAAAACCGACTTTTTCAAGAATGGAAGCGGAAAGAGCGTCGTAAACACCAGGCAATAAAATAATCCCTTCATCTTGAATCAAACGTTCTATACGCGTCATCATTTTCACCGTTGGATATGCTGATGATAAATTGGTTTTCCGATTATCTGAAATTGACCTGAATTTATGAGAATTCCGAAAGTGTAAAAGTGAAGGATTTCCGGTTGCAACTGCCAATGACATTTTGACAGAAGGAGGACTCCGGCAGTTTAGAGTGGGAACTCCGGTGGCCAAGGTCAACGACATTTTCACACACACACACAAAAAAAAAAAGAGGAAAGAGGAGAAAAAATGTGTGTGTGTGAAGAAAAATTAGAAAGAAAGAATGGGGATTGGAGAAATTGGCGCGAAGAAGGCCACGTTTGTTATGTGTTGGGAGATGAGTGGATCTATAAGGCCTTTCAGTGTCGCTTTTAATGAGGATACTTCTCGTCGGAATGCTGCTTCGCTCAGCACCTTGTGCTCCTGTAAATAGTAGTGTGTCATCTTCTGCTTTTACTCTTTTGCCCTTCCTATTCTTTTTTTTATCCCTCTAAACTTTCCTAATTTATAAATCTTTTCCTAATCTTTTAAAATCAAATTCAATCAATAGTACATCTATTTAAATTTGTTAAAAAATAATATAACATTATTGTCAGAACAAAAATTTATTAAGGCAAGTAATAAAAACCAAAAAATCTTTGTTCTCACAATAACACTAAAAGAAAATTCAAATTCATATATATTTTTTCCTAATTTGAAACATTGAGAAGGAGAAAGATTTATCATATCATACTTATATTCATCCTTAAATTATATGTTTATATGTGCAAAATTTCATATACTCGAAGTATCATTCAAAATTTTTAAAATATTGTTTTTCTTAAAAAATATTATTAAAATCAAGAAATCATTTTTCTTTTTAAAGTTTCTACTTATTTATCCTTTTTGGCACATATTTTTAGTAATCTAAAATTTTTTAAAATATTGTATGTAAGTATAATTTCTATATGAATAACATTTTGAAATTTGAAAGTTGTTTTTCTATATTAAAAGATGACTTTTCTTCTCTTCAAAATCAAAAAATATTTTATATATATATATATATATATATTTTTTTTTAATTTGATACATATCAAAATTTAAATGATGATGTAGTAGGTAATTGTGATAGATCTTCATTCAAATTCCAACTCAAGTATTATTTGAGATCTCAAATCTATTGTACGGTGGGAGACATCAAGAATCTATCTTTTTTTTTATTTTTTTTTAAAAAATCTACCTTTTTTTAATTACATCTTATGTATCATACTTTTTTTTTTTTTTTTTTTAAATTGAGGATGAGACCAAAAAGACAATCTAAATTTTGTAATGGTTGTATAAAGAAGCAAAACTTTTGGGGCTAAAACTTAAAAACTTTTGTTGGAGGATAAAATGGTCTTTTTATAACTTAGGACTATTTTCAGTATTTTGTCCTACCATCATGTGTAGTGCCGCACTCTTTCTTCATTTTGCCTTATCGAATGTCCTTAAAAGGACCCATCAATGTCATGCTTTTTGAGTAACTTAGCCCTTAAAAACAGTATCCTGGTGAATTTTTTTGAACTTACTAGGCCCGACCAAAAAGAAAAAAATTATTAATACAAAATGCTTTTTTTTTTCCTCCAATATATAGAAAAATCGAACTTAATTGATAACACTTTTGACGAAAAAAAAAAATTATATTAAAAAATACGTTTTAATAGAACTATAAATTTTTATATCTATTGAATAAAAAAATTAAGTAAAATAAAGAGTAAATTTATTAATTATTGTTCGGGTCTAGATCATAAATGAAATTTTTTTCTCATTTATGAATCTTCTAGTCATGACATGAATGATTTGTTTTTTACCGAACCAAATAGATGAATTTAATATGATATGCAAAAACTGATCCATTATGTCATCTTACTAATAAATAATAAAAAAAATTATTAATTGTTGATGAACTAAAAAATAAAATTTAAAAAAAAAACTAAAGAATAAAAGATTTCCACTAAAACAATTAATAACAATAAAATTAGTAGACTTATGGCCAATTCTGTATCATTTTCTGTTTTCTATTTTTTGTTTTTCAAAAATAAAAACAATATTTTGAAAATTAGAATTTATTATTTTTAGTTTTCTATTTTTTGTTTTCAAAATGTTTCTGGATAAATATGAAAGAAATAAAAAATAAAATTTTTTTAAAAGATATTTTCTAATACTTATTTTTTTTTTTTTGGTTTAAAAAAAAATAGAAAACAGAAAACTGCAGTAATACGAAAGGCACCTTAATAAAATATTTCTTATAAATAATTTTTCTGGGATGGAAGGGTACAACTCTGAAAATGACACCAAATAATTGAGTCAAAAAATTTATTAAGGTATTATATATATATATATATACATATTTGATTTAGCAATAAACAATATTAGGGATCAGTTTTTATAAACTATATTAAATTCATTTCCTTACTATGATAAAAATAGATCATTTATAAAATTTTTAAATGAGAAAAAACATGGTGTATTTTATATATTTAATAATAAATGGATTATTATTATTTTAATTAATTAATGCATTTAATGGCACTAATATATATATATATTTTTTGCCAATATAATGGCACTAATATATATATATATTGTTTTATTTTTGCCGAATGATAATGGCACTAATATTTCACCGACAGAAAATGAAATGCATTAATGTGATGCATGTGTATATTATCATGCATTATTAAAAAATTATATTATATATATATATATATATTTTATGGTAGATTCAGATTCAATTGATTCAGAGAGAGAGGCATAAAAGGTTCAGATTCAATTTTATTTTTCTATTAATTTTGTAAATTAAAATTTGATATTCAATTGGCTGAGATAAATAGAGGCGTCTATACCGGACCAAAGCAAGCAATAATTAGTAGTGTCTCTATTGAATGTTGGACTGTTGGGTATTGTGGGGTATGTTAGCAGCATCAATTCTCTGGTTAACCGGCTGGCATTGCTTGGTCAAGTACGGACTTATATATATATATATATATATATATATTATGATATACATATCATATCATCTTCTATCATATACATGTGTATATTTGACTACACATATCATATATATTATTTTTCAATTATGTTAGATATATTATATTAATTTGTATGTTTATTGAGATTTTTTTTTATTTAAAAATATTTTTCTATGATTTGTATACAATGGTGGTTTAAGGCATAGACCACTAAGGTTTATGTCTAGGCCCTAAAAATAGAGCGGCTCATTTTTTTTTTTCTTTAGTGTATATACATAGTAATTTTAATTTTTTTTATTAATAACGTTATATTTTTTTTTTGAAATTAATGTTATTCAAATTTTAATTTTTAAGACAATAATTATTTTTTTAATAAATAGTTATAATTATATTGTGCATTAATTTTAACCTTAAAATTTTTTTCTCTATATATTATAAACAAAAATAAAAGATAAACATTTTTATATATTATTTTTATTCTTTACTTATCTGAATTTTCTTAAAAGAATGATTAAGTAACTTTACTATATTATCAATTGAAAAATATTTGGTTTTTAAATTTGAATATAAAAATTTAATTAGTGATTTTGCATCTCAAAAAATAAGAAAAATAAAATTTTAAATAATTTTTTAATATGTGTTTATAGCATTAAAAGGTCAAAAAAATATTGTTAAGCCAGTCCTGTTTGTACATTCAAAATTTATTTTTTAAAATATTAATTTCAATAATTGAATATATATATATATATATATATATATATATATATATATATATAAGTGTTAGCTAATCCATCAACTAGGTACATATAAAATTCCATGTTGGTGATTTGTATATATCATGCATGTAAGCAAGTAGATGAGAATTGTAATAATTGATCTTTATTATTAAAGTTTAATTATATATTAAAAATCAATTATTTTGTTTTTAATAATGTTTATATCATGCATATAATTAAAGTTTTCTATTTCTTGTTCCACTATATTTGTTTTTAATAATTCAAGTGGACGAGCAGTAGCCAACCAAATAAATTGACAATTTGGGGACCAGAAATAAGAAATTTCTTGCTAGATCTAATTAGCTAACAACTCTTGACTTTTTGTTTATCTCTATAATGTTTTCTTTTTTATTTCTCAATCACATGAAGGAACATCAATTCCACGCTAAACTTTACTTATCACTATTTTTAAAATGTTTTATTTATTTTTTAAAACTTTTATACCATAAAAAAATACATCAATTATTGTGATTGATGTATTTAAAATATATATATATATATATATATATATATATATATATATATATATATATATATATATATATATATATATATATATTACCATAAAAAT
>CATKHJ011108479.1:0-17119 GCA_949750685.1 Vernicia montana
TTTCCATTTCCAACTTGGGCTGAAGAAGCTGACACGAAGAAACAGTACAATATAATAAAGAAAGTAAGAAACGAACCAACCCCACCTTTTATTCCAAAATGAAAAAAGCCAAACACTCACAAAATTAATTACAAAAACAAATCAAACTTTTTTAAAATAATAATAATGGCGATCTGCAAATATTGTCAATAAAGCTTATTAAAATTTAATTTTTATTTTAAATTAAGATTCTTTCTTAATAAATTAAAATAAATGTTACAGTGATTATCAATCGATTTCAGTTTTAATAAAAGTTAAAAAAGAGGCAAAAACCAGAGCTTTATTTATTACTCACTTTGGTACACGTTCAAAACTCGGTTCTTCGTCGTCTTCGTCAAGTTACTGAGGTTAGTTTATTTTTCATGTCTCAGCTTTTTCTTTTTCTTTCTTTTTTTGCAAGTTGTGTCCGTTTGGCTGCCGAGAAAAGTTCTTTTTTTTTTTTTGTCAGTTTAGTTTGAGCTTATTTTTACTATTTTGGATTCTAGGGAACCAAACAGTAATTCATTTTATTTTTATTTAAAAATCTTGCAGTACATATTGATTTTCTTTTGTTAGATTGTATGTGATCACTTTGTTTATATGTTTAGGAGCTTATTTTCACTTAATTTCCCCCTTTTTTTTTTCTTTTTCTGTGCTCTTGCCATTTAGGATTTTTGTCTGCTGCTTTTTTTTTTTACAATTGAATTGTGTTTTTGCAAGTGTGTGTTTAAATATATATATATATTCGATATATTTATATCTCTTTCAATTTGCAGTTGCTCAGTTCTTATTTGATTTTATTATCCAGCAGCATGAAGTCCTTCTCAACAATGAGTGGGTGATCTCTGTTTACTTGGTGGTTAGTGCCTTTTTTCTGTTATGGAGTTCTGGTCTCAATATCATAGATTATGCCAAATTGAAACCCGAAGATGGCTTCTTCTGGTTGGAGCAGTTGCTATTACTCATTTACTTTTTCAATCTCTGTTGCTTCCATATGGATATGCTCTTCGTTCTTTATTGCCCAAAAGCAATGATCTGATACGTGATACAAGCACCTTTCCAATCATACAAACTTCCACGAAGTCTCTGATTGTTCGCAATCCTCTCACGGTTGATACTTCGAGCTTGAGTAAAGGTTCCATGGTTGATGGTGTGGTGGAGAAAGATGCAGTCTTTTCCGGTGAAAATGGAGATGACAGTCATGGTAGTGGATCAAAGAGGAACAGTGGAGACACGGAGAATGATTTTGCATCTGAGAATGAAGATAGGGACAATCCAATTGAGCTTGCAGTGGATAATGATGGAGATAGTGATGGTTTTGTGTCTGATGAAGAGGATTTGGATAATCCTATCGAGCTTGTTGTGGATAGTAATTTAGATGATGGTTTCCCATTTGATAACGTGATGGATAAAAATGAGTCTTTCATAATGGAAAGCATCAAAAGTCGAGAAAATAATTCTCTTGTGGAATTTGCCAGTGAAGCCAAAGGTGAGTTTGCTCTTGATCAGAATGTGAAGTCAAGCCACGATATTTCAACAGATAATAGTCTGAAGGAGGACATGAATCTGACACAGAAAGAGTTGGGGCACATAAATCTCACTTTGAAATCACCTTCAGTAAAATCAGAGGTAGTAGCTTCATCAACAAACATCACCTATTTAAGATCAAATGGAAGTTCCTCTGTTGGTTCTGCTATCCATAAAAATAATTTTGCAACTTCAAAAAATGATTCTGCAAATATGGATAATCATGGCAAGAAAAAGATGAGGTGTGAGATGCCTCCTAAATCAATAACATTTATAGATGAGATGAACAGTATATTAGCCCGGCATCGTCGGTCTTCACGTTCAATGGTATCAATTCTTGCATGAATAGCAAAATCTTTCAATTAGTGTTTTATTTAAAGCAGGAAAGCTAAAATATTTATATATGCTTGTAGAGACCAAGATCGTCGTCCCCACGTGACCATGAGATTTTGGCTGCAAGGTTACAGATTGAAAGTGCTCCTGTTGCAGTGAATGATCAAGATCTTTATGCTCCACTCTTCCGAAATGTTTCCCAGTTCAAAAGGTATGCCTAATTCATGGCATGGATTACTGGATCAATTAAAAGTTTTTCCTCTGAACAGCTTTGCCATCACTTTCAATACCTGCTCCACTGTCATTCAAATTTAGGAAACCATTGTTTAAGTCCAGTGCCATTATGTAGAAAGTGATTAAATCATGAAAAAGTAAAGGACTAGGATAAAAGGGCGGAGAGATAAAGAGAGAGAGAGAGAGCAACTTTGAGATTACGAATTGACTTGTAAGCTGCCAGAACAGTTTTATAAATTTTAGTTGAAGAGAGTTATGTGTGATGCTAGATGTACATGTTGTAATTTCAATTGTGTTACATTGAGGCAGGAAGTGACTTTGGCTGCAATTTTCTTGGTCAAATGTAATAACTGACTTGCCGATCTAGATGCATGGAAAATTGAGTTCTTCAATTTATGTTTTTCCAGTTGAGCATATGAGGTATGGAATGTGTTGCTGAGGTTTCAACCCAGCCAGTGCACTGAAGTGGGCTAATAATTCCAAATTTTAGGTTGAGGTGGTAAACAATTGTAAATGGTGAACTGTGTAATTTGGTTTTGCCTATAACTGCATCTATTCTTGTATGGTGTGTTATTTTTGGGACCAATCACTGATATTCATTTCTAGTCCTGATAAGGTCCTCCTGATGACCAGTGCAATAATCTATTGTAGGTATGTTCTTACTCTTAGACATTCATGTGCTTCTATGTTCAGCCTGAAAAACAAATGATTTAGCAAAGTAGACTGCAACATCTTAATATTTCATGCACAAATCACCTAATTTTGTTGTACTGTATATTTGTTTCTGTCAATGTTTTTATATGTTTGATTTGTGTCTTTTGAACTTTGTCCTTTGTGTACTGATTGCCTAATGTTTTTGTACTTACACTTATTTCTTGAATTCTTTAATATTTTTTTATTTGTCTTTAATATTTACACTTTGGATCTCTTCTTTATTCGTATTACCTTGAAGCCCTTCATGATTCTCTTGCAAGCTTGCTAGGATCACATGACACCTTGTTTTGTACTTTCATTTTCAGGAGTTATGAACTCATGGAGCGCACACTCAAAGTCTATATATATAAGGATGGAAAGAAACCCATCTTTCATCTGCCAATATTGAAGGGATTGTATGCCTCAGAGGGATGGTTTATGAAACTGATGCAGGGGAACAAGCGTTTTACTGTGAAAGACCCTCGAAAGGCTCATCTGTTTTATATGCCATTCAGTACACGAATGCTGGAGTACACCCTTTATGTGCGTAACTCACATAATAGAACAAATCTACGCCAATATTTGAAGGAATACTCAGAGAAAATTGCAGCTAAATATCCGTACTGGAACAGAACTGGTGGAGCAGATCATTTTCTTGTAGCTTGCCATGATTGGGTATTCTCTCTTTCTGTTCTTCTACTTTTAATGATTATGAAGCATATTCTTGTGCCAGGATAGTGATAGGGATTTAAATAGTGGATGTTTGACAATGATAGTCCCCCAGGGGAGACACCCCAGGGTAAAATCACGAGACATCAATATAATAGGTCTTGGGTTCAAATCCTACTAGGGTTGGAGAAGGGGGATCTTTGGAAAAGGAGAGAGTTACCTTGTTGTGTAGCTCATCAATAGACTAAAAAAAAAAGGTCGAAACTGACAGATCATCCTGAACTGATTCCGTCGTATTAGGGTATGTCACTGACAGATGATGTTATTGAGGTTGCTTTGTTCATGTGAGTGTTAATATGGGTGAAATGTACTTTGTGCAGTCTACTGAACGGTCTGAACTCCATCCATTCAAAAGGACTAAAGCATATTTCTGAAGCAGCATTTCTTGGCTCCACTTTGTGGTTTTGCCTTGTCTGATCCCTATCTCCTACATGTAAATAAAAGCATAGTGTTTGTGATTGTGGGTATCCATGCATTCATTCATGAGTCTTGCCTTCACTTTTTTTTTTGGCTAGCCATTTATGAGCTGTATGATGCATGAAATTCTTACAGGCTCCATATGAAACAAGGCACCACATGGAGCACTGCATCAAAGCCCTCTGCAATGCTGATGTAACTGTAGGCTTCAAAATAGGGAGGGATGTGTCCCTTCCTGAAACATATGTCCGGTCAGCCAGAAATCCTCTCAGAGATCTTGGAGGAAAACCACCTTCTCAGAGGCACATTCTTGCCTTCTATGCCGGAGGTATGCATGGCTATCTGCGACCAATCTTGGTGAAGTGCTGGGAAGATAAAGACCCTTCCATGAAGATTTTTGGTCCTATGCCTCCTGGTGTTGCAAGCAAAATGAATTATATCCATCACATGAAGAGCAGCAAGTATTGCATCTGCCCCAAAGGTTATGAGGTCAACAGCCCTAGAGTGGTCGAGGCCATTTTCTACGAGTGTGTACCTGTAATTATATCTGATAATTTTGTGCCACCATTTTTTGAAGTCTTCGATTGGGGAGCATTCTCAGTAATCCTTGCAGAGAAAGACATTCCGAACTTGAAAGAAATATTACTGTCAATACCAGAAAAG
The DNA here is from genome assembly GCA_949750685.1 of Vernicia montana. Taxonomy (NCBI): domain Eukaryota; kingdom Viridiplantae; phylum Streptophyta; class Magnoliopsida; order Malpighiales; family Euphorbiaceae; genus Vernicia; species Vernicia montana. The sequence goes on from CATKHJ011108479.1 coordinate 4,615, forward strand.
AAGTATCTTGAGATGCAACTTGGGGTCAGGAAGGTTCAACGGCATTTCCTTTGGCATGCTAACCCAGTGAAGTACGATCTCTTTTACATGACCCTTCATTCAATTTGGTATAATAGAGTTTATCAGATAAAACAAAGATAAGAGTGTCAATGAGCAAGCAATCAGGAAATTATTTCCTGTCAAGCTGTAAGCGGAGACTTCCTGGTTAAACTTGGGAAAACATGTAAAAGCACTTGTATCATATCATCTTAGTGACAGTTGCCCTGTATATATCTTTGGTAACTATTTTCCTCTTGTAAAAGAACTTTGTGCTTTTAGGGTTCAGTTTTTGCAATATTCTCACAGTACAAACAGCTTTAGGAGTATTATGCTGAATTCAGCTGTTTGGTTTGCCACTTGCGCTGGGTTTTGTTTATTTAGAAACTTTCCTCTTTCTGCCACAAGGACTTAATTATTTTATGGCTTAATTGTTTGTTCTAGCTGTGAACCTTCCACATGTATAAAGTTTGTCTGGTATTAAAGTTAAAACTAGTTTTCTAGAAAGGTATTTTTGTAGATGTTTTTCGAAAAAGCTATTTTGGAATGTTCTTTAACTATATTTTAAAATTTTTATTATTAGAACATATGAAATTTATTTTAAAAATAAATTTTAATAGCTTCTAATTAATACTTTTAATGTAATATGTTTTTAAAGGGAAATTCAAATTACAATGTTAAACATATTCATGTAACTTGGAAGTTATAAGCTATGTTTTCAAATTCGGTCTGATCTTAAAACTGGTGAATACATAGAATCATGAATTAAAAATTTAACTGGAAACGAATCGGAATTTTAAATAAATTATTTATATTAAGTGTTTGTTAATATGTATAATTAACGCACGTCACATATTATGAACGTTTATTATATTCTCGATTTTTTTTATTAAATCGATCAGACTGATTCGGATTTGGAAAACATAGGATATAAGTGATATTAGCTTAACTAAGAATTTAGTAATGGAACGTATGTATTGCAATATGAAGTTTCAAGATTTAAACTTTACTTGTCGTCTCTCTTTCTATCAAATATTCAAATATTTTCCATATATTAAAGAAAAAACTTACAAGTTGCACCTTATCGAAACTTAAAAATCCTTTTTCCAATTGATGATCTCATGATCCAATATTCATTTGTATAATAAAATTCCTTTACCATCATCACACACACACACACATCATTAAACAGAGTTCCCTAACTTGCACGCTTCTTTTCCTTAGCTATGCAATGACTTCGAAACTGTCAAGCTTCTTGAATCCTTGCAGTTGCTGAATTTCTTCACCAAATATTTAATAATCTAGACAAAATTTTGAGCAACTACTTAAACCTTGTAATAGGTGGCCCCATTAATAATAGTTTGTTTTGATATTGAAATTGAATATAAATAATAAAATACATAAACTATTCTAAAATTTTTAAGATTCAAAATATAAAATTTATATAAAAATAACTTTTAATTAATATATTCAATATAATATTTTTTTTTTACAATTCTAATTATTTTATTGCCTTTGCCTCTTATTAAAATATATGATTTTTTTTAATTGAAAAAAAATTATTAAGTGTATTAGTTGTTATTTCATTCAGTTCCGATCATTGATTAGGTATTAATATCTTAATTTAAGTCATATTCATAGAGAATATCACCAACTGAATATTATTAGAAAATACTAATCTTTTTCTATAAAATCACATTAGCTATCAATGTTTTATTTTAACTTATAAAACCTTTCATAACAATAGAATTATTAATAATATTTAAATATAACACATAATAAAATATTTCTAAAATAATTGACTCTGAATCAAATAGACAGTTGTACTCCTCTAATATATTAAAGAGAAAAGTTCAAAAAAAGTATCATATTCTTTTATGTTTCTACGAATAAATGTATGTCAAATTTTTTTTTTTTTTTTTTTAAATTATGTCTGTGATTAATTCTGTTAACAATTAAAGATTTGACACTCTAATATCATCGGTCTCAATTGACGTGACAATCAATTGACGTGACAATGAATTTTAATAAATAATTTTTTTAATAATGTAACATCTAACTCATTATAATGGGACTTATTTATAATTAAAAAAATATTTAGAGAAAATTAAAAAAAAAAAAGTGATTTTACACTTTTTATAAATAGTGTCCATGAAATTTTTTTTAAAAATATTTTTTAGAATGTTAGATCTTAATAGCTAACAGAGTTAACCACGTATCTAATTTTTCAGGAAAAAAAAATCTACAAATATTTATTTGCAAAACATAAAATCATATGAAACTTTTAAAATTTTTTCCCTATATTAAAATATAGATTTTTTTTTTTTTTTTTTTGCCAAATTATATTAAAATATAGATGATAAAAGATTAGTGTCAAATTTCATATTTCCACTTCTATTGGAGTAGAGTCTTCTCTTCTTTTGTCAATACACTAACTAATGAATTGGTCCCAACACGCCACGTGTCTTTCCCTTACAAAAAAAAAAACATTATCCATTCAGACACAATAGATTATCATACCCTGGCGGGGCCTACACTGTCCACTTTGCATCAGGCTTAAACTTTCACCCAAAACCACTTGGCCAAAAAAAAAAAAACTTTCACCCAAAACCACAAAATGTTAAAACCCCAAATATGTCCCCAAATTCCCAAAACCCTTTTACCAGTTTCCACAAATTATTTCCTAAATTGTAAAATTGAACCAAAATTTATAAAATTAAAGATTCTAAATTTCAAATAAAAAAGGAAAGATAGAAACTTTCTTTGTTATGAGAGTGGGCCATGGCAGATCTTGAGATAGCTATCAAGCCATCATCTATTGCTCCCATTCCCTGTGGTTCCATGACTTTCCTCTAATTCGGTTGCTGCTATTCCCAACATATTTATTACCTTTTCTTTCTTTTAAGTTTTAATAATTATATTCTTTATTTTGAATTTCATCTTCTGTTATTCTTTTTAACTTTCCCTTTTTTGAATTGGGTGCATTTGGATATTTGTTGCTTTTTCCTTCTATAAATTTGATGGGTTTTGATTCTTAAGACTCATCTGTTTCTGGGTTCTGCAGGTTTTGGTCTCTTCTTGATTTTTGGGCCTTCCATTTTTCTGTTTTGTCTCATTTGTGTAAGTCAGTCTTTTGCTTTTTCTTTGAATTTCTGGTTCAATCTGTGTGTTTGTTTTGCTTTATCATGTTTGGAAGAAGATTTTATCCGCTTTTATTTATCTGGGTTTTCGTTATTTAGTGCAAAGTTTGATTTTTTGTATTTAATTAATTGAATTCTGGTGAATGCCAAAATGGAAGTGATTGTGCTTTAATTTTTAATAAATGTGCGATTAATTATACTGCTTATCAAACTTGAGCTGAGCGATGGTCATTTTAGTATTGTCTTTAACTGAAGGTCTTATGAAATTTGGATTAAAAGCATTCAATAATATAGTCCTCTGAGATCCAGCCAGAGTTAGAGTTTTAACTTTGAAGTTTGATTTTAAAAGGGTCTTTTAATCCTGTTACTTTGGCTTGCCACTCGTTTTATCTGTACCTCAGATAATGTCAAAAATACTAAAAAGAAAATCTAAATCCAGCAAGATTTAAACGCAAAAAGCTACAAGTATCATATGGGTATTTTTTTTTTCTTTGGGTTGAAAATTAGACTAGTCTTAGTCATACACCTAGGATCCCCACTAATAAAGAATCTCATTTTTTGCATCAAATTTTTGTTTTCTATGAACCAAAGGAGTGAGTTACTTTCTTATTCCTAGTGTTTCCCTAGATATCCTTTTTGTGTGCCTAGGAATGGATAAAATTCACTTTCATCCTCTAAATCACCTTAATCTTGCATTATCCCAGGATAGGAACATCTGATGGGAGATTTATGTATTAATGGGGATGTAACTGATATTCCTTCAATAGTAAGTACAAAATTTATTATCAGGCTGGATTTTTTTTTCTTTTTCCTTGATGTAGTAATTGGTGATGTTTAATCTAATATCCCAGGTCTGCTAACTATACATTCTCTTTTTTCATCATTGAAATCACAACAGGTTGGGCATGAATCGAGTAAATATTACCTTGTAGAAAGACATGAGTGCCAAACAAATCAGGTGTTGAGACTAATGCTAAGCTATATTTATTCAAAGATATGGTGTCTTCAAGTTTGTATGCATGTATATATGTTCATCTGAATATGCACATATACAGACATGCATTTGCTGTGATATGTTAATTGAAACTTCCTTGATGTATACAGAACCACAGTCTAAGGAATCAATAGGGATTAAGCACCTTGAAGTCAAGGGTTAGTTTAGTTATTTTTATTTACTCTTTACTCAGGCGTAGCACTATATGAAGTAGTAATGTGATGAAACACTTCTAGTGATGTAATCTTTTGTGTTGACCCACACAAGGGTTTATTGCATAGTAATAATTATAAAAAATATTTTTATGTTTTGATCTAGGTCTAATTATGGGTCCTCTTATCAGGTCCATCGTGATGCTGTGAGTAACACAAGTCTTATTGTTGGTTCTTTTGAATTCTGTCCATCAGTTGATGACATCATCACTTGTCTGGTGACATTGACTGCTTATGTACGCCATCGATTGATCCGTTTTATTGGTGAGTTCTGAACTCTGATAACATGCATTCGCATTTCCCAAACTACCTTTGATTCACTGCAATTCCCTCTTAATTCATGAATTCAGCTCCTCAATCCCAAACTACTCAGTTATTTCCTCCATTTAGCTCTATTCAGGGTCAATTCTCTTTAATTTCATACTTCGGGAAAATTGTGGAAGGTATGACACAATTTTGTTTTTGCAGAGGATCTTGTGCTCCAAGATACTGAAGGATACTCAGAAAATTTGGTGGCCTGTTCCTCTGGACTACATCCAAGATCTTCTAGCCACAGTGTTTGTAAATTTGATGAGGAAGGTTGCTCATCATCTACTAAGTATTATATCGCTGATGCAAGCCCTGGAATCCATAGAAGAAGGGCCTTGAACGTCAGGGAAGGATTACTTGTAAATGCAAGATATGAAATTGTAGAAACAAGTTATAATCATCGAGGTGTCTCCTTTATTATTCAAGGGTATTTTTCGTTTTCACTAAATCTCTCCATGATACTAAACTATAAAGATTTACTCATTGCAGATATATGCCAAGTATAAATGTCTTTATTCCAGTTTTCAATCTGAAATTCAAATAGTCAGCCCATACATTTATTACTAATTTCAGCCCTTGTTGACATGCAATCTGTTCTTTGTATTAATTTCTTCTGTAATTTTTAAGCAGTTTCTTAATTCAAACTATTTGTGTCATGTACGTATGTGGTTGTGGGTTCTTTAATGCATTGAACTCAATGTAGAATGCAGGAATTGGTAGTATAAACGTAATATTAGTTACTGCAATGTTAAATTTAGATCCCTTTAATGTTCTTCGTTGTCATGAATTTATATTGCAATATATTAATTTCTTTTCCTGACATGACACAATTGCTTTTGAGTGGGCGTAGGTTGATGCTACCATTGTTTGGTTTTCGACTTGCTTGGAGGTTGGCATTGGCCTGCTTGAGATGTTCATTCTATTACATCCGATGTGCTCAAGTTCAAGTTCGTAGGTAAAAGAAGTTAGTTTTAACCAGTAACATAGCCAAAAAATACTTTCAGAGGGCTCATCTTATCACCTTATCCAGAAAACCTTAAGAATATTTTTCACAAAGGAAAGTATTAAAATCCAGAATCAACTACCAAAGTTTGACCAAAAAAAAAGAAAGGGCCCCAGGAATTAACCCAATAATTGGGGAGGGGGAGGGAGGGAGGGAAGGGTATTTTTCATTTTGGAAATTCAACTGGACTCAAATTTGAAGAGCTAAACTTTATCTAATTAGTTGTTTTTTCAAAGTACATGGAGGATCTTTTCAAGTTGGTCTTCTCCAATATTGTATTTTGGGTTTATGGATGAGATGCTTGAATTTTAGTAGCAAATTTAGAGGCTTTCTAATTGATTTCAATTGAATAAATAATTGAACCTCTGCCCTCTCTTGTTTTTGTTGTCTATAACTTGTGGGATCAGTTTAGAAAAGCCTCCCAAAAAATTTTGTATCAAAATGGCCACCCTTGTTTTTTTTTTTTTTTTTTTTTAGAGTTGACTGGAGTCTATGAACTATATGTGGACCCTTCCCTGGTTTTAACGTTGCAAATTTGTGGGTTTATACATCTGCCATAGTGAAGTCTGTGGAGTTTCTTTAAGTTCATGAGTTCTGAAATTATGTTGATTCCAGCTCTATCTCAAGTTTTGCATGACTACATTTGTTCAAGTATGACAATAGTACTCATTTTGGCATCTGCAGCATTACATCTCGAGTGCGTACAACTTTGCGCGGTTCATCCGATGATATTGGATGGTTGCAACGCACACCTGGAATGGCTCCTGTGGAGGATGGTACAGCTAGATTCTTAGAGCTGCTTAAAAACCTAAGGTACTGAAGAATATGATTTCTTTTCCCTTGTTAAATTTGAGAAGACTTTTATCATGTTGGGCATATAACTGCTGTGGATTATTTTTATTGCTTTCATGGAAATTGAACTGTGCAAACACAATGATGAAGAATTCTTACTAATACAATACTGAATTATATGGGTTTCACTTTAATTTCATGAACCCCATTTCATAAATACTTGAAATAATTCTTAGCGTATCTGAATTGTAATGCAGTATGTGAAAAATTGTGGTTTTTATGCATTCATATTTTTCACATCTCTGTTGTCCTTAATTGTTTTAATAGTATGTGACAATTGGCTTTGAAGTTCAGTTTTACATGATTGTAGTCCATGATTTTTAATCTGAACAATAGAACTATATGCAGAGACCAAAGTGCCGTACTTATTGTCTTGCTTTTGCACATATCAATATTATGCTATACCAAGTTTCTGTAGAAATTAAATTCCTGGCTTCTCTATATATTTGGGGTTCTTTTCAAAAAAGCCAAATCTAACAAGCTGTACTCATGTTAGGCTGTTGGTAGTATGGGGGAGCTGAAATAGACTACTATGACTGAGTAGCATAACTATACCTAGTTAGATCTATGCATTGGCGTGATTGCTCAATTTTGTTGGTCATGCGGCAATCTAATTGGGCATGGCATGTGGTGCAATTACAACTTTTGGGAGCTAAAGTGTGCAAGCAAGTAATCTTAATAATGTCTTTTTAGCAGATGATTTACATCATCTAGTTAACAGAATTGACTGACTGCTGTGTTCCAATATTTCGCTGACAATATAACATATGGGAATGTGTGTGTTCAATAATGGGTTGGAAGTTCTTTGAAACTTCTTCGTAACTACCTCCTCCTCCTTTTCTTTTCCCCTTTTTTCTCCCATCTCATTTTTTTTAATCATTAGATAATGCATAAAGGTCAGATGAAATTATTTTCATAACGCCACTTTCTGGTTTCCTTGGTTGTGCCTTCTTCAAGATTATCTATATGGGTTCCACTTGTAAGGATCCTTGACTACAGTTCTTAGTTGGATCTATTATTTATCATTTTATTTTCACTGCTTTCAATTTTAGTTTCTATTTGAGCATATCATTACACAACAGTGTTTGCTTGAATGGTAACTGCATCTCTTTGCATACTGCTTGGAGATTTGGATAAGTTTATTCTTACTTGACAGTTGGTATATGCATGGATCTTATCACAATATTGTCTCATTCTTCAGGAATGGAGAGCACACACTTCCCAACTCATTTGTTTATCTATTAATACCAGGTAGGTATAAAAAAGATCCCTATTCTATTTGTCTTAGTCGGCACTCGACATAAATAAAAGTCCCTTATAATACTATTTTCTACCTTTGTCAGGCCTTTTTAGTAATCATGGTCCCTTGTATTTTGTGGGAACTAAGAGATTCTTTTCTAAGATGGGTCTAGCTTGTCACATTGCAAAAATGCATAGTGAGGTAATTGATTATTACTTGGAGTATCTAAACTAAGATTGAGCAGGGAATAAGTTGCATTATCAAAAATTATATTTGGAGAAATAACTATATATATACACCTTCATGAATCATGCTATTCCTTCTGGCTGTTTTATGTCTTCTTATTTGATATGAAGGCATCAGTGGAGCACAATGCATGCGAACTGAAGCAGTACATTGAGGAACTTTACTGGGGTTCAGGGAAGCGTGTGATGCTGCTTGGGCACAGCAAGGGCGGGGTTGATGCTGCAGCTGCATTGTCATTGTACTGGTCAGACTTGAAAGATAAAGTTGCTGGACTGGCACTGGTGCAAAGCCCATTTGGTGGATCCCCTATAGCTTCTGATATCCTCCGTGAAGGCCAGATTGCTGACAAAGAAACCCGGAAGATCATGGAATTTTTGATATGCAAGCTCATTAAGGTATTTCTTTCTTAATGTGTAGTCCATATATTTGCATGGGCGTGTGAAAATTAAAAACAGAAAAAATGTAGTTATGCTGATGTATGTTTTTCAAGCATTACATATAGCTGTATATCTCCAAGAGTTTATCATTAGGCTTTTCTGCAGGACTTTTGTTTATTTTCAACATTTCCCTCGTGTCTTTCATATATTTTGATTGTGCGGTGATTGGTGGGGTTTCTCATCTCTGTTAGCAATGTCATTTTTCATCCCTTCTGCTTAATTTAGGTAAAATTATTTAGTTCACCTTCTTAATCTCATCATGAATAATCAACATATTTTGAGGGTGACATTCGAGCATTGGAGGATCTCACTTATGATAAGCGGAGGGAGTTCATCATGAACCACAAGCTCCCCAAGCAAATCCCTCTCATCTCGTTCCACTCTGAGGCAAGTATCGCTCCAGGTGTCCTTGCTACAATGACCCAAATAGCGCATGCAGAACTTCCTTGGCTGCCCCTTCCAAAACTTGGGGTTGAGGAGTCTGATGATGTTGCTCAAGCAGGATGTCAGGTACCGGTGGTGATGCCCCTGTCTGCTGCCATGGCCATATGTGCACTCCACTTGCAGCTTAGGTATGGAGAGAAAAGTGATGGATTAGTAACTCGCCGTGATGCCGAAGTTCCAGGTTCAGTTGTAGTCAGACCAGACAAGAAACTTGATCATGCATGGATGGTTTACTCTTCAGGTAAGAAGGATTTTTACGAGCCTGATTGCAATGAAATGTGTGAGGCGCTTTTGAATATGCTTGTGGAGCTTGGCAAGATTAAGGACGAAACTTAAGCTAATTACCAGGTTACTGCGAGTGATAAAAGGTTTAATACAGCAATTTTAGACGCACTTTCTACAAGAACCTTTCCTTCTAAAGGAATTCAGGAATAATTTTTTTTTATTAGCATTGATGAATTTTGTGTGGTTTGGCTCAATGTGATTCTGTATTGGAAAATTTACAGGCGATTAAACAGCAGAAAAATCTAGCTATATATATGTTACAATATTTTTTCAAAATCAGATTTGAAATTTTAAATATATTCTTTACTATTACTGTTGTTTTGGCTAGTTTTCAAGGTTTGATATTTCTCTCAGTAAGTCCTAAAGTATGATTTATCTATAATAGAATTGAAGTGTTGCATTACCTTGTATATAATATGATAAAACTTAATTTCTAATTCATTATTTTAAAAAAAAAAAAAAAAAGAAAAATCATTTCATTACATTATATTACACTCAACTACATCATATAGCAAACATGGTCTCAATTTTTAAATTTTTTTTAACTTTTTCTCCAATTTCATAGCCATAGCCCAACTAAATCTTAGCAAGGTTGTCCAAAAGGATATGTGATATCTTCACAGCTGGTTGGTAATATAGCATAAAAAGATTGTGTAGTCCATATTAAGATTGCCTGAAACCAAAAGGACAGTTATAATTAAAATTTTAAAAATGTATTTGCAGAGTTGTCATCAATGAAAACCCTAATAAGGCATATATTGTATTATTTCATTGAAGACAAAAGTACATCAACTGTAGATAATCATAATTTTAGGGATTTATATGGTCCCTCCAAAGCATTAATTAAAATATATATAGATATATATATATGGTTTTATGTAATAAAATTTGGTGGGACTTACAAAAAATTATGATTGGTATAATTCTCATACAATATGGGATTCTTTGTTTTAAAAAGAAGCCCATCAAATACCTTCCATAAGAAATGTAAACATATTAAATATTGGTAGGCCCAAAGTGACCCCAGCCCATTAACCAACCACCCTAAGATGTCACAACCAAAGAAATTGATATTTTAATTATTATCATTATCATTTTAATGTTAAAATTTTTTACTTTTCTCTTATATTACTTATTTTTTAAATAAATTAATGTAATTTTATTTACATTAATTATTTCTTAACCAGTATTTAAATTAAAAACACTCGTAACGAAAACCCATATGTATTATTTATTAGTTGCAGAAGTAGAAATTTATTGTTTATTTGAGAAAAAAAAAACATATATATGGAGGACTATGGTCCATAATATCTGGCATGGCATATGGTATAAAGGTAGGAAGAACCTTGGTACGAGGGAAAATTAGTTTTAAGGCTTAAAGATTGATTCAAGAAACAAAAATCTTGATGAGTGAGAGGTGTTCAATACCTTTGAGTATGGGTGGCACATGAAAGGCATGTGCATGAACCAGAAATAATTTATTTATATATCCATTTCTTAATGGAGCTAGGGTTAGTTGGGTCGTGTTGTAATCAACTACTCCTTCAAAATTGTACTTGGCATTTCAGAAAACATTTATTTAACTTTAATGTACTACGTTCAAGACTTCAAGGAGCTTGAAAATGTTTAAACAAAAATAAAAATAAAAAAAAAATTAAAATGCTAGGGGAAAATGGTATGGAATAGAATCTTCTTTAATCATAAATGAAGTACGTCTTCCTATATTCAAAAATAAAATAAAAAATATTATATATATTTATATATATATATATATATATATATATAGTGTTAATATAATCCTCTCTCCTCAAAAAAAAAAAAAAAAAATCTGTACAATTTTAGTTTGTATTGAATGAAATAAAGTTAATTAAGTTGTGTTTGAAATTTTTCTTACCAACAAAATGGAATTAAACCTCCTAAATAATCTCAATCTAACGGAGTAGCTAGAATTTACAGAAATGCTATAGTTTCATCATGGGCTGGTATCAAAGCAATTATATATATAATATGTTGAATTAAGCATAATGTTTTTGAAATCTAAATAAAAGAATGATAAGATTTGCAGCTACAGCCCACAACATGTGGATTTTTACTTTTTAGTCAAATTTAAAGACCTACAATTAAATTAACACCCTAAATCCATACATCATATCTAGGAAGTATATATTATACTATATTATATATATATATTTTTTGCCTCAAATACTCACATGCCTTTTTCAATTTATTTATTTATTTATTTATTTATTTGCCGACAAGTCATGAAATTTTATTAGAAGAAAATAGAATTACATTTAAAAACTAAAAACTTGAATATGTAAATCTGTAAATCAACCCACAAATAAATACACCAAAGCTATACTAAAAAACAAAATGAAGCTACTTAGATAAGAATACTACAATTGGCATTTTGTAAATCAACCCACAAAATCAAGTCCACCTATCTACTAAAAAACAAAATCAAAGCTAAGATAGAGAATTATGAATACTACAAAGATGAACCGAACAGCCAAAATATAAGAATTCAAATGAGAGTGTTTACATACTTTCAGTCATGTGTACAATTGTTTGATTCGTAGCTTTGGTTGTCACTTTGAATTTTTGCTTATTTATTCAAACAAATCCATAGTATTTGAATTTAATGGCAATATAATATATTTAAATTTTTGTGTAATAATTATTTTAAACATTTGTATAAATAGATAAGGAATTCAATTTTTTTTGGTTTCTTAATTATTTTTTTTTAATATTAGAGAGGTCTAATAAGTCGAAATATCTCACCAAATTAGTGATAACTCTTCGTGATTTAGGATACTCGAACCTGAGACCTCTTACTTCACACACCCTTAAAGAATATAAGAAGACCAACCAAACTACATATTATTGACAGTTTCTTAATTATCTTTATTTATTTAAAAATAACTATTAATATTGAAACTTTAGGAAATTAAAATATATATATATTTATTTTGATTTTGATTTTGAATCAAGTTTTAATTCACTTAGGAATGACAATAGGGCGTGGAATCCTCGTTCTCTGCGGGGATTTGTCCCGAATGGGGCGAAAATTCTCTAAATTTTATTCCCATGGAGGTGGGATGGAGGATATTGCTTCCCCGTTAGAGGGGACAGGGCAAGGACAGAAAGTGTATTCCCCATCCTGCGAGGATTCCCGTCTCTGTGGAGACTCAATATTATATTTACATAATTATTTCTAATATAAAAAGTATATTATGTAGTTACCCTCAATTTCTAATTATATATATATATATATATATATATATATATATATATATATATATATATA
>CATKHJ011108610.1:0-27783 GCA_949750685.1 Vernicia montana
GCAAGAATTGTCATTCCTTGCTCAGACATATGTCTAAGTTTTTGATGCCACACTGTTGCAAATCTTTCACTTGAAATACTTGAAGCAACTGGTGCCTCTCCTTTTAGCAAAGTCTCTCCCTTTAGCATGTATAGTTCGACAGCTACCTTTTTTTCCTTCATGAGTACAAGCGCGCCTCAAATCACTTTTATGATCCCTTTTTCAATTATAACTTTATAGTCAAGGTCGTTTAGCTTATCTAATGACAGTAAGTTCTTCCTCAGACCTTCCACATGCCGCATTTCTAGAACAGTGCAAATTGTACCATCATGCAACTTTAACTTGATGGTTCTGATACCGACAATCTTTAAGGGATGATCATTGCAACTATACACAGATCCTCTAGAGACAGGTTCATAGTGATGGAACCATTCTTTTCGAGAGGTCATGTGGAATGAGGCTCCAGAATCAATGAGCCATACATCAACAAATCTTTTTTTGCTTTCTGAAGTCGTCGCTGCTTCACAACACAGAATTTCACCTTCATTTGAGGTAGATGCTACATTTGCTTAAGGACTAAAATTTTTGTTTAAACTCCAGCAATCCTTCTTCAGGTGACCCTTTTTATTACAGTGGTAACACTTCAGGTTCTTCTTACTTTTTGACTTGGACCTACTATGATTTTGGCTCCCATTTGAGCCACGCTCTGTTGATCTCCCTCTCATCACTGTCAATGTCTCTGCTTGCTGCGAACTGGCCAACCTGTCTTTCTTATTTTTGCGTCGATTTTTTTCTTCTAGAATAGCAGCTGCAATATCATCGAAGACTAGATTGTCTGTATTATTTGTCAGATTGATGATGAGTTGATCATACGAATCTGGTAGACTTTGAAGCAGAAGTTCAGCACACTTCTGTGGCTCTATTTTATACTCCAATGATGTGAGTTGAGAAAATAGAGTATTTAAAGTATTAATGTGCTCACCGAAGTAGATTCTGACATCCTCAGAGTGTACAATTTCCTCTTAAGGAAAATTTTATTGTGAAGTGATTTGGCCTCGTACAATTTGGTGAGATGATCTCAAATCTCCTTTATAGTTTTCTTCTCCTCTATGTTAGACAATATCTCATCTGCAACTGTCAGATGAAGATTTGCAATAGCATTGCCATCCATCTCATTCCACTTATCATCTGTGAGTCCCGCCGGCTTTTCACTGATTGCCGCAAAGGCAATTATCTTTTCTCAATATTGTCTTCATCTTTAATTTTCACAGTGAGAAATTTCTCCCGTTGAACTTTTCAATATCAAATTTTGCCGCCATTGCTTCTATCACAGTCTGTTTTGAGCAAAATACAGCTCTCACTATTTCACATGAATAGTAACTGTATGTATGAACAGTATCCATATCCGTGAATAGTGCTAAATTGCACAGTATCTCAGAATACTATTCACAGCAATAATTTTCTGAGAAATTTTTTTTTTCTGATGTGGAAGATCAGTCAAAACTGCAACCACAGAGTATACTCTTAATTTTCAAGAAAAATTAAAACTAACAGCTCTGATAACACTTGTTGCGAAAATTAATACCGGATTAGAGCAAGACTGCAGGTAATAATTTGAGAAAATAATAAAGATAATTTGAACACACAGATTTTACGTGGAAAACCCCAAACAAATTAGGGTGAAAAACTACGGGTAAAGATAGAAGAACTTCACTATGAGAAATAATAGAAATTACAATATTTTCTCTAAATCACAATGAGATAATAACAATAATCTCTCTTGAAAATAGGAGAAAAATAATTTAAATAAAACTCTCTATTTTTCTCTCACTAAAAACTCTCTCAATTTGAGATTTGTGATATAGGATTCATTGGGCAGAAACTCTATTTATAGAGGAGCCTCTGCCCCTCTTTTCCCCTATTTGGTGCTGCACAACACAACCTTTGAAAATAAAATTTTTTCTTTTCTTCTTTTTCAAGGGTGGGCACCGAACAGTGCCCAACTTTTTTTCTTTTTCTTTTTCTTTTTCTTCAAAAAGGGTGGGCACTCTTCAACATTCTAAACCTTCCTAAAACTAAGTTTTGGATGTCTATATATAGATTAGATTTCTATTAGTTTGGGTGTGAACTTTCTACCTAGAAAATTTGTAGTTTTCTTTGGAGATTTAAAATTAGTTTTTTTTAGAAGTTTTGCAAATGAGGAGATTCAAGATTGAAAACTCATCAAGGCTTGAAGTTTCATTATCTTCAATTGTTTTAGAGTTTTTCTTAAACTTTTACTCTTCAATTCAATAATAGTTATTGATTATGTTTTCTTTTAGATTAATTGTTGATTTGGTTGTTTCTTCTTTCAATATGAGTAGCTAATTTTCTTTTTTAAGATTTAGATGTAATTTATTGATTTACCTATGATTATTTATGTTTGATTGATTGGATTTGAATTATTTGAATTAATCTATTGTCTTAAGTCTTAATTCTTGTGAATAATTTATTACTATTTGCATGTTTAAGGTATTATGTAAAGTAGCGAGAGTATAAGTAAAATACTCGTTCATTAAGACTCACAGTATGTGTTACTAATAAATAAAAACACTTTTTTGTGATTGTAAAAGAATTTCCACAAAACTTTATAGTTTGTATTAATTATTTGTAATCACAATAGTAGACATAAGATTAACATGAATACTTGTGTTGTATCTTGAGAGATAACTTCATATAATTTAGGAAAATATAATCATTAATTCAATAAGGTAAAACCAATTTAGAAAACATAGAGAAGTCATCAGTAATCAGTTGATAAAATCTAAATCCTAGACTTTTTCCATATATTGAATTTATCTTTTAAATTTGCTTATATTAATTTTAATTTACTTATTTTTAAATCTTAATCGATCATTTAAATAATAGAGAATTCATAATTTTGGTACTTGTCAACACTATATTACTTATTAACGATATGTGTACTTACAGATTTTATCGCAACATACTTTTATAGCATTGTTTGTTCAAGTGGTAAGCATTTTGAAAATATATATATATAAATATTAAAATTTTAAAATATATAAGTAATTAAAATAATAAAATTTATTTAGAACAAAATATTAATAAAATATAACACTTTCTGCTTTCTTTTTTCATGAAAAATAAAAAATGGGAAAAGGCTTTTTTTTTTTTTTTTTCATTTTTGGGTTTTGAAAAAATACGCCTACCCAAAAAAAATACAAAAAAAATTAATGAAAAAAAAGACTCCGCCTTCAGCTTCAAGAAGCTCATTAGCATTGGTGAGATCCACATGACTAACGGAAAAATAAATTCCATTAGTTAGTGGCCCAATTGATCCAAATTAAAATGAAAGTGTTTAATTATAATAGAGCAATTGGTAAAAGTTTAAGGGTTTTTTTTTTACCTTTTCTCAAAAATAAATTATTTGGATATATAAAATTTTAAATTTTGAGTTTTTAAATCGATATATAGTTTTATTTTTCCTTTTTGTTATTAGAATAGTAATCTATCCTAAAATTTAATAGTTAAAATGTATTGAAAAATATTTTAATTACTTAGATTTAGACAATCTCTCATTTTGTTAGATAAATAAATCCATGGTTTTGAAGACAGTCTTAAAAGAAAATGAAAAAATCTGTTATCTCCATTAAAGAAGAGATTTTTCAAAATCCCATGCATCTCACAAAATAAGTTTATATATATATATATATATATATATATAATAACAAGGAAAACAATTCAAATTTCAATTTACTTTCAAATTGAAAGATATACTAACTGCCACTAAATTAAACATGTATTAATGTTTCTTATAAATAAAACTTTAAATCTCTCATTTTTATGAGAAATGAGATTTTAATAAAGAAAAAATTACATTATTAATGTCTGAACTTTTTAAAATATGTTATTTTGATATTTGAATAATTTTTTTATTTAATTAATGTCTAAACTTTAAAAAATAATTCCATTTAGTGGTCACCAGAGTGCTGACTAAGTACTACGTGGTTCCACATTCACAAAAAGTATTCTCCAAATCACTTGTCACATAACATTTTTGTATTTATTAGATGTGAGATATTCTAACACTCTCCCCTATTAAGTACTTAGGTAAACCGAAACAATCGTTAAGGTAATTAAGTACTTGAGTAAACATGATCATCTTTATCTGATATCATGTTACATTTTTAATATAGATTTGGGAGAACCAACCTTAAAAGCTAACTTATTAAGGTTGGGGAGTACATTTATATATTAATCACTTAATATTTTTATATTTATTAGATGTGGGATATTCTAACAAATAACAAAAAGATAAAACTACTCGTCTGAAGTAATTTTAAAATGCATTTCAATTAAATTAATTCTCAACAATATTCATTCCAAATAATTTGTAAAAATTATTATCCATATGACATTATTTAGGAAATTTGAAAATAATCTCTAAACAACTACAAAATTTCCTCCAATTGTTTTCCCAAAATATAATTTCCTCAAAAAACAAAATTCCCAACAATTTTTTCCCCAACATTATTTGAGAAATTAAATAACTAATTTTAAAAAATGAAACTAAAATGTTTGGTTGAGGAATGCAAAATGAAGAAGAGGGAGAGGGAGAGATGAACGACGACAATGATGAGGATGAACGGCAGTGGCGGCGAGTTGGTTACAAAGAAGAAGAGAGAGGGATGAGGGAGGAGAGAAGGGTGGCTGCTGAGTTAGTGGAAAGGGGAAAGAAGAAAAGAGAAAGAAAAAAAATGTCCTTTTTGTTGTTACTTTTGAGGTTATTTTTGTTAATTCACTTTTAGTATCACGTGACTAGTGATGTTGAGAGTATTTTTTTTAGAATGTGAAATCACCCGATGCTTAATCAGCACTCTGATGACTACCAAGCGGCTAAAAATATTAAATATGATTTTTTTTTTTTTTAAGTTCAGACATTAATCTGACTAAAAAAATATAGTTTAAACACGAAAATAATAATTTTAAAAAAATTCAAACATTAATGATACAATCTTTTCCATTAATAAATAAGGATTAAATTAGAATACGCACATTCTTTTCACATTTTGATTAGTCATAAGTTAATATTTTTTCGGCCACAATTTTTTTTTTTTCCAAAAGGTATTATATAGGTTTTTTTTTTTTTTTTTTTCCCCCAGAAAAAGGTATTATATAGGGTTAATAGTTGATGTTGCAAGCATTTTAATACACATAAATGTATTATAAAACTTTTGGGGAAAAAAAAACATGTATTATAAAACTCTTTGACAAAAAAAATGTATTATAAAACTGCATAATTTAAAAGCATATTCCTAGAAGATTCAAAACTTTTTTTAAGGAATATTATGAATATTTATTAATATGTTGAAAAATAGTAGATCTGAAAATAAAAATAAAAAAATATACGCAAATAAGTACCAAAATAAAATAGTTTGAATTTCTTTCATTATTCTTTAATTGTATTGATAGAGTATTTGAATTAGCAACTTGACGGGAAGCACATTATGTTTAATGGTGATTAAATTACAAATCGACATTCATATATTTAAATAAATTCGATTATTTAAATATCAATAATAAATTTAAAATTAAAAAATAAACTTATTAAGCATAAATAGTATAAGAGAATAAGATATTTGTACTCAGATAACTAAGGTGGTGTTTGATAACAACATTCAGCACTTAAAATTAAAATTTTCAGTATTTAATCGTTTTAAGTTTATTTGATAAATATATTTTAAAAGTTTAAATTAAGTAAAAAACCACTTAAAATTATAAATAAAAAATTTTAACTTAAAATTTATACTGAATATAATAAGTGATTAAATTTTTAAATATTTTTATTATTTAAAAATTATATTACTTATTTTATTCAACACTTAAAATTTAATACTTAAATTTTTAATATTTAATTTTTAATTTTATCAAACACCACTTAAATATAAGGCTTCACGGGCAACAAGTAGGTGTGCTTCGAGTCAAAGCAGCCCTTAAAAAAAAAGGACAATACAATTTTATTTTATTTTAATTCCAATTTTAAGATAAATCAAATTAACAAGTTGAATGTACAATCATTGAGAGTCGAATAATTAATCGTGGAAAGTCGAGGTGGGAGAAAAACTTATCAAAGCATGATTTAGGAATAAAGAAAAAAGAAACGGCACATTTCTTTAAAATTTATATCTAGAGGGACCCCAAAAAAATTAAAAAAAAAAACTATGGTGCATGCGATATCCACGTTTCAGCTTCTCATTAGTCCACCTTTTAAGTTCAGTCACCTCATGTAGCCCTGGCCAGTCTGGCTTGGAATCAGACCCAAATCGGACTGAACCAGCAAAACACCATATCGAAACTAATATTAAAGTTACAGTTTTGTTTCAGTCCCAGCCCGTAACTAATATTGAACCGAAACTGATACTGCTTGTTTGATTTCAGTTCAAATCGTCGGGCATTTGGATTTTAAGAGCAATTTTTATAAATAAAAAAAAATCAAAAAATTAGTTGAGATTCAGTTCAAAACTGAAATTGAAACCATATAAACCGAAACCGAATTATCTATCTACAATCCAATTATGATTTTATAAAATCTTGAACCAAAACTGACAGTTTGATTCTGGTTCCAGTCCGATTCGGACATGTGACCAGGGCTAACCTCATTCGTTGCATAAATTTTAAATAAATTCCATCCTATATTTTTTTACTTAATGGAATGTTAATGTTATCCATACATTAAATAAATTTTATATCAGTTTTACAATTTTTTTTCAATTGTTTATTTAATTATCTTTAATTTATAAGATATAACTTAGGGCTGCAATCGCGCTTTAAGCATATTCAGACTCGATTCAATATATTTTTTTTTTCGAGATCGAGTTCGAGTTCGAGCTCGAATTTGAATCGAATTTGAAAATCATGTTCAAACTCGCCTCGTTTAAGTTCGGCTCTTTAATAAATTATAATTCAGTTAAACTCGAATTTCACTCATTTTAAAATTCGTTTATAAGTTATCAAAATATTTAATTTCCTAAATAATTATTTATAATAAAATAACTATAACAAACTTAAAAGTAACATAAAACTAAAAGCATCTAATTAATGAAAAAAAATTTAATTATAAAATTGAGTATTACATGTATTACAAAAATATTAATTAATAAAAAAATATTTTTAAAGATTATAATATTATATTATATAATAAATAAATATTATATTATATTAATTAGGAGTATATATATTTTAGTTAAATTGAATTACCAAAAAGTTTATAAAAGTATTAAAATATATTTTTTTAAGTGCCAAAATTATTAAGTTAATAATAATAATAATAATAATTAAATTGTTCATGAGCCTATTAATCGAGTTGTTTGCAAGTTTGTTCACAAGCTTATAATCGAGTTGTTCACGAGTCTAATCGAACCGAACTTAATTTTGTTCAAACACGTTTTGTTTATTTATCGAGTTTTAAAGTAAGACTCAAGCTTAACTCATTTATAAAACGAATCAAACGCAAATGAGTTTTTATGGAGTTAAACACCGAGCTGCTCATGAACGGCCTGACTCATTTATACCCCTAGCATAACTTAATGGTAATTACATAAATAACTTAAACAATAGATTCATATTCGATTACCCATTCCATGCTAAAAAAAATCTTTAATTTATAATAAATATCTTTTACTTTTGACTCAATAAAAATGAATATCTTTTAATTATTTATGATATTTCATTTGTTTTATCTACTTCACTCTCTCCAATAATCAACCCTATAACATCTATAAAATAAAACCAAAAAATTTAATATAAACTTTAAAATATTTTTAAAATATCATATATAATAAATTTGATATATTACCTATTAACACAGGTTTTTCCCACAATGATTTTTAATGTTCTCAAAATAAAAAAGGTCGAACCTATGTTTCGGTATAGCCACATATTCATTTTCAACTTCTTGAACAATTAATATTCTTTCAAAAAATATAACCATGCACTTGTTATTGTTATGAAAATAAATAAAAGTAAAGTAACAAGAACACAAGAATGAAGAAGGAAAAGAACTTTTGTATTACTATTTTTTGGTGTATATAACAATGTTATGAATATCTCTATTTATAGGGTAAAAACAACATAGGTTACAATATAATCAATTACAATAAACTTAAGAACATGTAACCTAATGTAATAAAGGATATGAGTTATAGAATTCTAAAGGTTATAAGTTATAGACATCCATTTTCTAATTTATTCATAACAGTTATCAGTAATTATACGATAATTATCTTTATTTACAATTACTTCAAAATTCTTCATGATATAAACTTGTCATTCTCGCAAAATGGGCCGAAATCCAACTGTTACTCTTTTTTTTTTTTTTTTTATAAAATCACATGAATATAATTTACCTGGGAAAAAAAATAATTTTAAATTTATCAATTATAAAATCTCAAATAAAATAAATAAATGCAAATATTTAACATAATAGATGATGTTTAAAAAAATGAAAAACATATATATATTTTTAATTACCTTCTCATCAAGAACAACCATCTCAGTACTAATAAAATATCAGTTATTTGTGAATTTGACATCTCATAATCGGAGAACTCTTACTTTAATTCTCAAATCATTTTTATCAAAATTTAGATTTTCAATCATAAAATATTTATCACTGCTATTAGTCAAACGTCTTCTACTAAAAAAACAAACAAAATAAGAAGGAAAATTATTATTTTAATAAAAATAAGTAATAGGAAAATATAAGAAAAACAATAAAATAATAAAAACAAACACTTCACCTCAATATATTAATGTTTTAATAGATAAATTTTTGAAAAACAAAAAGTAATTTCATGATACTATTTATAAATGTTCAAATCACTTGTCTTGAGAATAGTGATTAAGATTTAAATATTCAGTTAACAAAATAATTCTATTAAAACCCAATTAAATTTATGTTATAAAGATATTTTAAATGCAAAAATTATTATTTTTTAAGAATTTAAATTTTGTAAATGAATTTGATACTTTGAATTTAAATTTTGTAACTGATTTTTGTAATTTAATTTCAGAATTTAAATTATGATTTTGAATTTGGACAAACTATATGTAGTAAAGTAACCGAAGCTAATAAAATCAAGGGTTTTTAAACAAACATCAAAATAAAATAAAATATTTTCATATATGTTTTTTTTTTTTTTTCAAAAATACAACTTATTAAATTTTCTATTTTAAAAATGTCACATTGTCTCAAGGTATATCATAAGTATAAAAAATTAAAAATAAATAAATAAAAAAAAGACATTTTTGAAAACTTAAAAAGATGAAAGGGAATTTCTGAAATAAAAAATAAAAAAAAATTGTATTTAGTGTAATTTCCACTAAAATCAATTTAAATGTGATTTAAGGCCTATTTCATGCTTTAAATTGTCAGACCATTATAGCTAATGGACCTTCACCATTTAATTCAACCATTCAAGCATTTAATTTAGACGTAATTTAAATGTTCTAAATGGATATTCATCATACATTGTTGCACATGTATATATAATTATATTATTATGTCGTTTTAGAATTTTTTTTTAAATATTTATTATTTTAAAAATATATTTATTTATTTTTTCTAATTTTACCCTCTTTTTATTCATTTACTAAATATTTGCATTAATTACTTTTATTTCTCTACATCAAAATCAAAAAAAATATTTTAGTCTTTTTCCCTTAGAATTATGACAATTTAATAACTTTCTTAATCCGTATATCGAAACCTTAAGCGACATATATTTTGAAATGGATGAAGTATATGATTATTATTTATTATAAATAATTGATTATTTGTATATTAAGATATGTTGAATTTTATTTTAAATTTTAATTTTTAAAAAAAAATTTCCAGAGGCACACATAAAAATCCAATTATTTAATAAGTTTGAAAAAAATATGTTATAGATTATTAATTATATTTTAATTTTTATTGATAATTTTTATATGAATAATATTTTTAGAAAATTGAAAAAGTTTGGAAAAAATAATTAATAAAATTGAAAATTTAAGTAGGGGAAATGACACACACACACACACACACACACACACACATATACACACACACACACACACACACACACACACACACACATATATATATATATATATAAATATAGAGAATTTATGTAATACCTCAGGTTCTAATTAGTCATAGTAGGCGATTGAAAATGAACGAGGATAGACCTCAATGACAAAGGTGTTCGACTGAGACTTGCTAGACTATGACAAAGTTGGTGACAAAAGTGAGAATATAGAAAGAATGATCGTAGAAACGAGGATATATTACAAGATGAATTTGCATGGGAGATGATATAAATGATGAGAAACATGACATGAAGATGAATATATACGAGTTAATTTATAAGGAATATCAATATGATGGGCGAATAAGATATGTTGTATGAAGAACGAAGAACTTGATGGTAGTAAGCAAATAGATGGGCTCAGTTCAACGAGATGAGCGAAGCGAACATGTGACGAATCTAAGACCTTGATAATGAAGCCAGGAAAGATTGTAGTATGTGAAGGGAAGAGAAGTAAGTTTAAACTAGATAAGATGAAGACGAGCTGCGGACTTGATGGTAAGGCTTAGACATCAGCATACGTTGTGAGGAAGAAATGGTAAGTTCAATGACAAGACTTTGGTGTCTTAGATGATTGGCGAAGTGAACTAATGGGTTTGTAATGACAAAGAGTAAAGTTATTAGTAGAAATAAATATTTTAACGGGTAAGTGTTGATTAGACGGAAAGTCATCTACCACTAACAACTTATTTCAGACCATTAATGATAATTTTCTTTTCCAAGAAAAGTTACAGTCTCAATAAAAAGTTTACGTTTCCAATGTAAAAAGTCTTTTCATAAAACACTATTGACCAACTTTATGTCTTTTCATAATATAAGCCATAATTAATCATTCTCTATTTAAAGACCTCAAGACCCTTCAGTTTCATTTTGAACGGTTACATCTCTCTTTAAGTTTAAAATTCTGAGCTTTTCTATCTAGAACTCAAAAGAAACAAGATTCAAAACCTAAAGCTCTCTCTCTCTCTCTAAACCTTATTATGAGAGAGTGACTGATTGTAAATGAATTCCAAAGATCTAAGGGGTAGATGATTCTTCTAGTTTTCTTAGAAGAGCTACAAATGGGTCTAGAGGATAGATCTGTGGATTCAGTGAGCCCAAGGATGAGTGAAGCCGAACTTGATGATGATCAGAGCCTAGGTAGTGATGTCTTGATATGGGATGATCAGGAAATTATTGAGGAGTCATGGGAGAAAATCTTGATGGTGATGACTTTGATTTTTATTGGAGAAGCTGTCATCGAAAGTGATGAATATCTTCTCAATTGGAGGTAATGGAACCCATGGATGATGGGAAAATCAATAGTGAAAAAGGAACTAAAGGAGTGCCAAAGAACCTAATCGGGTGATATAACGAAGAGGTAAGATTATAGGAATATTTTATTTAATTCTTGTAAGTCAAGAAATGCATGAACAATTCGATGAAAATCCTTCATTACATTTCATTGAAAACCATTCCTTACTTACCTCTTATATTTTTATTGCTTTTATTAGTATTATTATTACCAACACCTTCGGTGGGTAACTTAATAATGTATTTCTTGTAAGTTTTATCAAAAGGTGAAATCGGTGAAGCCATTCGGGTCGAAGCCACTCTGATGTAAGTGAGGTCATTCGGACCAAAGTTTTATTGTTATAAACTGGATAGTCTTGATTGTAATCAAATTTCCTTATAATCGAAGCTAATTCTATTAAAATAGACGAAGGTCATTCGAATCGAAGTCATCCTATTGTATCGTAGCCATTTGGGTCAACTCTATGAATAAAATGACATGAAAAGTTTCTTTTAAGAATTATTGATATTTATATGTATGTATATACATATATGTTGAATGTTAAATTGACAAAACGCCCAACCATTCATTAGACCAAGTGCATTGGTGACATTGACCGAGTCTATAAACTAAGTCAAACATATTCTTCCAAGCATGCAGAGATGTTTTTTGGGTAAGTAGTAGCCCATAATGGTTACGAAAAGCACATGAATCAACTCATAGTGCCTTCGATGGATTATTACGTATACCATAACGATATTACAATGGTGTTACAATGATAGAGACTTTTGATTAGTGAGTCGTCCACCATTAAATCTTTGATGGATAATGAATGTGAGGTTTGCGGAAATGTGAAAAATGAACCCGACTCACGAATGCATGTTTTTGTCAATTTAAAATGCATGTTTCTGTCAATTTAAAATGAAAAGATGTTTATGAAAAATGTCTTTGGAATTTATGTTGATGAAAAAAAAAACTATACTGTGATGATTTCATATAAGTACTATGATATTATATTCTCTTCGATATAGTTCATTCATAAATTCTTAATCGTCATACATTCTTATGATTTTACTGAGTTGATGGCTCACCACATCGACTGTAGATTTCAAAATTTAGCTTAGAAGTTTTCAAACAGACAATCTTGGATAAATTATAAGAGAAGACCTAAGGCCCTCGTACTGAGCGAAGAAGCTCTTGCTATTTATGACGAATAATGTATTCGGTTTAGAATAGAACATAAATATAAAAATGTTGGGTTTTAATTGTAATAGTTTTTCTTAAGTCATATTTGTTGTTGAATGTAATGGAAAGCTTGAGAACTCTAAGTATTAATTTTGTAACAAAGTAGTACATGAATAAAATAAAGAGATGTTTTTCTAAGATTTATTTTATATGGTTATATATTTTGTCCCACAATAGACTTCGTCCAAAGACGATCATGATGTTTAAATATTTAGATCTCGGGCACATAAGAATTCTACGAGATGATTGATGGCTTTAAACCTATTCATATTTTAGAAGCGTCACATCTCGGTTAATTATAAGAGATATGAGCTCGTTAACGAGCCAATTTAAGAAAAAATCGAGGATAAGGCGTGACAATTTAAGTAGGAAAAATGGCTAATAATTAAGCTATTTATATATATATATGAGTGGCAAAAACTTGTTTAATAAGCTGTAAAATGTTCAATTTCAACTAATAAATTAACTTGAAGTTGACAATTGATTTTATGTGGAAAAAAAAAATTTTAATTAATGAGTTGTTATATGTCGAGCTCTTAGAAAGTTTTGTCTGCTTTATATATATATATATTTCAATAGTCGCCCATACTTTGTCTTTATTATAATAGTACGTAATTTTCTATTGATTAAAAATTTAAATTCTGAGAATTTCTTTAAAAAAATTTCCCAAACCTGTGGACAAATTTGTGACAATACAAATAGAAACGAAAAGGCTTATGTCACTGAACAACCTGTTTAATGGAGTAGTAATTAATAACAAAAGAAGTACCTTTTTTTTTTTTTGCCCAAAAAAAAGAAGTACTTATAGAATAGGAAAGGTAAAGACAATACCTATCTAATTGTGGTCCAGTACACTACACCCTCAAACAAAAAGCATCAAGATTCAATTCATGGATACCATGAAAAGTTAGGGGCAAAACCGCAAAAATAAATTAAGTATATTCCAAGAATCTAAACACGTGTTCGAAAGAATCGACAAATAAAAAATTAAATACAGTTCATTTTCTTCAATGAATACAGTAATAATGGCTGCAAAATATATATGAAATTGAATAATTAAAATTCACCA
Source organism: Vernicia montana (assembly GCA_949750685.1). Lineage (NCBI taxonomy): Eukaryota > Viridiplantae > Streptophyta > Magnoliopsida > Malpighiales > Euphorbiaceae > Vernicia > Vernicia montana. The sequence continues at coordinate 13,694 of CATKHJ011108610.1, forward strand.
AATTAATTAAAAGATCAGCTAGATTGGTGACTCCCATTATTAGTCTAACAATAAGATTAAAGTTAAGTATTGAAGGATCTCGAATTCGACTTTTATGTTTGTTTTATGCTTATATTAGATTTGAATTTAATTTATAGGTATTTTTTATAGTTATTTTGTTGTTAATAAAATAAATCTATTTTGTTTTACTTTACGAAAAAATAATTTTTTTTTACGAAAAATCACAATTTTTTTTATATTTTTCGTAAATTAAATTATTTTTTCATTATTCTTTTTAGTTACAAAAAAAATTTTAATTTTACGAAAATATGATTTATTTTATATAAAATAACTTTACTAAAAAATTTCAAAATTAATATAAAAATAATTTTATTAATTAATTTTACGAAATTAACTTTATGAAATTAACGAAATAAAGTAGAAAAATAATTTTGATAATTAATTTTACGAAATTAACAGAATAATTTTATTAATTAACTTTACGAAATTAACAGAATAATTTCATCAATTAACTTTACGAAAGGAATGAAATTAACAAAATGAAATAAAATTTATGAAATTATTTTTTTTCGTTAATTTAGGAATTTATTTTTAAAGTTATTGTTTTGTACAAAATAAGTCATATTTTCATAAAATTAAATTTTTTTCAATTAAGAAGAATTACGAAAAATGAATTGTACTTACGAAAAAATATAAGAGAATTGTGATTTTTCCTAAGAGAGCTATTTTTTTTCGTAATTACAAAATTATTATTATTATTTTTTTGTTAATTTATAAACTTTTTCGTAAAATTATTATTTTACACAAAATAAGTTATATTTTCGTAAAATTAAAACTTTTTTTACAATCAATAAGAATTAAAAAAAATAGTTTAATTTACGAAAAAAATATAAGAAAATTGTGATTTTTCGTAAAAGTCATTTTTTTCGTAATAGTCAATAAAACAAAATAAATTTACTTTGTTAAAAATAAAGTAACCATAAAAAACATATTGATTTATAATATTCGTTACAATTGTTAATTTGATACTTAACATTTATAATTGATATTTGTGTTGTATTAATATAATATCTCTTGTGGTCAATCATATGCAGTTTGGTTGGTTTTTTTTATTTCCTTTAAGTCTGTGGGAAGTGAGAGGTATCAGGTTCGAGTCTCTCAGATCACAAAGAGTTATTATTAATTTGGTGAGAGAGTTATTACCAATTTGGTGAAAGATATTAAAGGGAAAGGATACCTCATATTATATAGTTTACAATATTATTTCAGTCAATTGAATCTCTCTCTCTCTCTCTCTCTCTCTCTCTCTCTCTCTCTCTCTCTCTCTCTCTCTCTCTCTATATATATATATATATATATATATATATATATATATATATATATATATATATATATTGTTAAGGAAGGAGAAAAAAAAAAAAATCTGGTGTTAGCGACTGGCAAGAAGACTAAGTTGAAACGTGACTCTGGAGAGTAGATTCAGTACCTAACCTGGCTACTTACGAGTCATGAAAAATTTAACCCAGGAAAATATTGAAAGTTAGCTGAGATATCGATAATTTAGCAGTAACTCAAGAATTTTCAGAGTTATGTTACATATCATTTTCTTTGATGAAAAAGACATTCAATTTGCTGAAATTTTATTTTAGCGGTAGTATCACCATTATTATTATTCAAGAAAAGTGTCTCTTTAGCAATAATTACTTTATTATTGTCTATTTCTTTGAAATTTTTGTTTTTCTTTTCTTCTAATTCTTTGGTTGCGTGTACAAATAGTATTAATTTGCCGCTGAGAAAGTTGAATTACTATTTGTGTTGGTTAATTAATTTCATGAAATTAAAGTTTTTTTTTTTTTTTTTTTTACTATATGAAATTTCGTCTTTATTATAAGTATAAGAGAATGATTATCTTCTCATAATTTATTGGATCCTCTTATAAATAAAAAAAAAATTAATTTCATGAAATTGCAATTGAATTAATTAATTAAATTGACTACTTTATAGATCCCCTAGCTAATTTACCTGATATAGTACCAAAGCCAATAATTCTCCAAATCTCCATGTTGGTTTTAAAAAATTGTCCTTTTTCACATTTTATAATATAATTGTGTTGGAGTTTTCTTGTATTTGTATAGTTTATAATATTATTTTTACTCATTTTATTTTCTATAATTTTTTTTAAAAAAAAGTACAAAGCAGGTAAATATGGTTAAATTTAACATTTAGGTATGTAAAAGTTCTAAAATCAAATTTCAAGATCAATCAACTTTAAAAAAATTTTGGAATTGAATTTTAAGATTAATAAATATTTTATGGATAAAATTCATTAATTTAATTTATTTTTCTTTTCTACATGTAAAATAAGAGATAAACTAATAAAATATTATATCCATCATATACTTTATACAAAATACAATAAAAATAAAGATTCAGGATATATTTAATAGAGCTATAGGATGTCGAAATTTGCAATCTAAGTAAATAGAGAAAAAAAGACAGATCCAGTGGGAAAAAGGAAAGCTTTCTAACCTTTTTTTTTTTTTTTTTTTTTTTTTTGTGATTTCCTCATTATATATATGTATATAATTTGTGTAACACGTGTTATGTCTGGATTAATTATGTATATATGTAAGGAGGTGTTCGATAACTCAATTTAACACTTCATAAAATTAAAATTTTTTATACTTAATTAATCATTTTAAATTATTCATTAACGTTAAAAATCTCAAATAAGCTGAAAATTAATTTAAATGAGAAGTCAAAATTCTTAACTTAAAATTTACACTGAATAATGATTATAATTTTAAATATTTTTATAATTTAAAAATTATATCATTTATATTATTAACTTAATTTTCAGTTTTATCAAATATTACCTTATACGTATAACATGTTTTCTAATTCCTATTAAAAAAAAAACATGTTTTCATTTTTATTTTCAATTAACATAACAATAAAACAAAATTGATTCAAACTTAAAATCTTGTCTAAATTGAGATATTCATTTACTATTAAATTAAGGTGGTATTTGGTAATACTGAAAATTAAACACTAAAAAATTAAGTGCTGAATTTTAAGCGCTGAATATAATAAATATTGAAATTTTTAAGTGCTGAATATAATCAATTTATTTGATAACTGTTATTACTGAAAATTATTAAATTTTTTTATTGGACATAATTAACATGTAATATTGATATTTAAGTTTTAATCTTTAAACACAATTTTGAAATTTAAAAAAAATAAAACTCATAAATAAATAAATAAATTTGGAAGCAACAATTATATTAGAATAATATTTCTCATAAGTTTTTAAAAAATAAACATTATTAAATTTTAAATGAATATTTCAAAAACTGATAAATGAGTATAAAAAAAATTAGTACAACAAAAAGTTAAGACTCACGTCTGCTAAGAGTATAAAAGTCATTTTAATAAAAAAATTTAAAAACTTAATAGATGAGCGTGTTCAGTATAAATTTTAAATCAAATATTTTAACTTATCATTTTAAATTTTTTTTACTTAATTGAAAATTTTAAATTGAAATAATTTTATATTATCAAACTATTTTAAAATTAATAAGTGTTGAAAATATTAAATTAAATAATAAGTTGAGTTATCAAATACTCTCTAAACTATGTTTGGTTTATGGAATTCACTATAAATAGAATATACTAATATTCTTAAATTAATTTATAAGGATATTATAGTTATTTATGTGAAATAAAATAATTATTTTATGTTATAAATTAAATTATAAAATTAAAATAATTATTTTATTTTTAATCTATTTTGTTCTTTGTGTATTTTATTACATGAAATAAATTTTGTCCTAAATTTATAAGCATGATGATTATTATTTTTGTAACCATTCATCACTTCGATAATTTTCTGTTTGGGATGTTTGTTTCATAAAAAAAAGAAAATTTATCTCGAGATTGTAAAGCAATCGAGCAGTACGAGTCTTGTGAATTCCAGTGTGATCTGTCGGGCACAACCTTTGCAGAAGGAATCATTTTATAAAAAGAGAACTAAAGTATAATTTTTTTGGCAAACAGAATTAAAAGTATATGCTAAAAGGAAACTACAATATTTGGTGGCTTGTGTTTTTTTTATAAAGAAAATCAATTTAAGTAATCTGGTACAATAATGATATTAAGTAGGGCTGATTTCAATACTCGGATATCTCGAATCGTATTGAAAAATTGAATTGAAATCATTCAAAATAAAAAATATTCATTAATCGTTTAATTTTTTTAAATTGAGCCATACTGAAATTTTTTTTTTGTACAATTGTGAATTTCATTAGTTATTTATATCAATAATCGTATCGAACCGTCATGTATTATACCTACCAAATAATCGAAATTAAAACCGTAAATATATATAAGTTTTAGTCAAATCAATTAAACTCAAATATAAGATGGCTAAATAAATCTAGCAATTTTACTCTAATAAAATTATTAAAAACAAATATTTATTTAATATGTAATTTTTATTTTAGCTTGGTGAATTGGAAATAAATTTTTTTAATTATGCACAATGTAGTTGTTGAAAACAAATATAATGTAATTTCAGTGATTTTTGTTTTTGTTGTATATATTCTGATTTAATTTTAATGTAATTGATTTAAACTAAAAAATTATATATTTTTAATTATTTAAAAATAGAAAATTTCTAAATCTCCCGTTCCGTACCAAATTGTCCCATTAAACTTGAATATCCGCACCGAACAGTCGCGATTTTTTTAGACGGTTCGGTACGGAGATTATTATATCATGGTTCAATTCCGGAGATCCAACTTTAGAAATCCTCGAAGTTTAGTTCGGGTCAGATATTTTCTAATCTCCAAATTCTCTTGAATCGTGCTCAACCTTAATATTAAGAGCGTGAAAAATATTTGTTTACATGTATAGTTTTACCTACACTGAGTGCATACATCAATCAAATGAGATAAGAATACATTGGGCAAAAAAAGATATCAGTATCTTTTAACTGAGCAAAAAATAGATAAAATAGTCATATTGACTAAAATATCTCTTTACTCATTAATTTAATGTATGAAATAAACCTATGTGCTTGGTGTAAGTAAGAATTTTCCTTTCTTTACATTGAATGTGTACTCGCCTCTTATATACCCGTTAATCAAATAGTTAAGTGTGATTAAAAAAAATATTTATTAAATTATTTTTAAAAATTTTAAGATTATAACCAATGAAAATAAAATTGGATTCATTGTGAACAATTTTTTCTTTTTATTTTTCCATTTTGAGAATAATAATAATAATATAACTGTAACGGAGAAAAAGCAATGTTCCAAAATAAATTTGTAATTATTCATTATGTCTAGATTATACAATTAACTCTTTTTGTTTGGTACATTTATCGAAGTGAAATGGAATTTTAAAATTTTAAATATCCATTTTTAAGTTTAATTTTTAAATAATTAAATAAATTTTATTGATTATATATATATATATATATATATATATATATATATATATGTAGGAATTACAGTTATTCAAATATGAAAAGAAAATAGATTATTTATATACTAAAGTAGAAAATGAAATTTTATTTCAATAATTGGATTATATTTTCAATGTTTGGGTGTACCTACCAAACATACTATTCAGATTTTATGACCATTTTAATCAATTTAAATAATCATAAATGTTGTTCCCCACATCAAGAGATTTTAAAGAAATGTATTGATCTCTTATATTACCAAATAAATGCTTGACTATTAAACTACTAACTTATTCAATGCATCCAATATAATACACTCTTATTTATATAAATGCAAAATTTATTTCTTATAAATTTAGATAAATTTTATAAGTGTAAGGTGCATCAAATAATTTTTTCACAATCACATAATAGTTAATTTTTAAAGTTAATTAGACTTTTATTCTTTATTCTTTATGCATGTGTTATTTTTGTTTCTCAATAATAAATGTCGCCGTTGATAAAAATTATATATACTTTTTGGTTAATATTTTGTATCAATTCTACCATAATTCTAAAACTTAGTTGTAATTCTACTTCAAATCATGATTGTTAAAAAAAAATTATTAATTAAAAGCTAAAAAATATAATTAATCCTTAAATTTATTATACCATATTATCAATTTAAGTTTTAAATTTCTATTGAAGTTAATTAAGCTCTTTAACTTTGCAAATTTAATTAATTAAGTTATTAATTTGATTATTAGCAGTTTACCATATTCACAAAGTTAAAGAACTCAATTAATTTTATTGAAGTTTAAAGATTACATTGATAGTATGTTATAATAAGTTTTAAGATCAATTTCATATTTTTCCCTTCAAATTAATATGAAATTTTTATTATTATTAGTTTTAATTAAACTCTAGAGCCGAATTGCAACTAAAATTTGAAATTAGGGTATAATTGACAAAAAATAATGAATATGGTATAATTACAAAATCACACAAAATTTAGAGTAAATTTATCTATTAAGCCAAAATTAAATAATTAATGCAAAGGCAGCCTCATGTGTGGATTATCAAATATTGATTAAATTAAAACAACAAAGCCTTATTGGCACTAAAAAAATATTGTTTCTATTATATCGATTCAATAATAATAATAATAATAATAATAGTAAATTTATTTATTAATTAAGCTAATTCTTTTTTTTTTTTTAACACATTAACAAAGCTACTCCCATTTCAACAAATAATAAAATTAGTTGCAAAAATGATTTTACTGCTAAAAGAAAATATACAGAAAAAACATTAAAAAAAAATTGCTACTAAAAAATAATATATAATACAACATAAAAAATTGCTGCCAAAATATTAATATACAAAAATTAATTTTTTTTTCTTTTTGAATATTGAAGAAAAGAGATTTTTCATTAATAAGATTTGAAATTTCCATGTTATATTTGTTATATGTTAAACAATTATAGATTATATAATTTTTTTTTAAAAAAAATATTATTGCCCATGAGATTTGACCAAATTAACTAACTCGTTCCTATTTTTTGAGAAATTAACTAATTAGTCTCTTAGTTTTGGTTCCGTCAGACTATTTAGTTCTTTTGTCTAATTTTTATACTTTTTTTGTTAAATTTTTAAGAAAATGACTAAAATGCCATTTTATATATAATAAATATAATTTTATTTTTATTATTTAAAAATAAAAAAAATTCAAATTAATAAAATTATATAATTATTATATAATTAAATAATAATCATTTAATTATTTAATTTTATTAATATAAATATTTTTTTATTTTTTGTTATATATAATAATTATATAATAATAAATAATTTTATAATTTAATGATATTAATTATAATTATTATATAAATATTATTCACTTTTATTCATTTGAAATTTTTTTTATTTATTATTTTAAAATAATAAAATTAAAATTATATTTATTATATATATAAGGGCATTTTAGTCATTTTTTAAAAAATTTAACAGAAAAGTACAAAAACTGGACGGAATGACTAAATAGTATGACGGAACTAAAACTGAGAAACTAATTAATTAATTTCTCAAAAAGCATGGACGAATTAGTTAATTTTGTCAAATCTCATATACTAAATAGTAATTTAGTCTAAATTTTACTATAAAAAATCCTATTGTTTTAACTTTTTAACAGTATGATTCAATAATTTATTTTTATTGCCATAAATTTATAACAATAATTTTTACATTTTTAATAGTAAAAACATTTAATTTCTACTAATTCTAATATTCTTGTAGTATTGTTGAAGAACGGTTTACTATTTAATAAAAAATAAAAATAAAAATAAGAAAGAAAAGGGGGTTAGATTTAGATCATCGAAAGAGGTTAGGTACGCACATTGAAGCAAAAGTCCAGAAAGATAATATAGTAATTGGTCAAGACATATTCTTTATTTTATCATTTATAATTAAAAATAGATTATATAATTATAACTTTTTACCTAAAAAAATAAGGTGAATATTGAGTGGTCAAGTGGGACCTAAGTGAGTTATAGGTCATTAATATATAATGTGTATTATATCATTTTCAAGTTTGCATATGCAAGACAAGCACATGGAAGTCTCCATCTTTAACAAATTATTTCCTGATTTCATTTCAAAAAATTAACCTTATTTCCAGCCCTTAATTTAATTTTAGACTCTATAAACAAGACAAAAGGTCCTTCACAATTATCAACTTAATTATCACTAATCAAATAGGTTTTGCCAACATTAATTACATTTAAATGATTTTCTTGATATTACTTCAACAAATAATCCCTTAATTAGATATCACTACAACAAATTTTCTCTTTTAACTAGTGTCGTTAAAACCGGACAGGCTAAACTGGAAACCGATAACTGGTCCGATTTTTAAATTACAAAAAACTGAAAAATCATTGAACCGAAAAAAATAGGTCTGAACCGGAAAAAACCAGAAAAACCAGTGAACCGGTTATATCGGAATTTACAAAACGAAGCCGTTTTGAATTTAATAAAATTTAAAAAAAAAAAGAGAAAATGGCAGGAATTAAATCGAATCAGTCGGACCGATCAAACCACGAACCGAAAAAAAAATCGATTCAGCCTTCAATTCGATTTTAACAACATTACTTTTAACAATATATAAAAAATTATTATCAATAAAAATTAATAGCAAAATCATCCGATATAATATCATTATAACTATTAATATTTGATAACACTATTAATTAACATATTATTATTCATATGCAGTTGTTATTAATTATTAATTTTAAATTTTAACAAGAAGGTAGTATAATATATATATATATATATATATATATATATATATATATATATATATATATACCCAATTAAATACTCAATTATTGAACTTATTTCAACCTAATTAATGTTCATGATATGAATGCATTAGGAAACAATGACATATTCATAAATTTATTTTTATGAGAAATTAAATTTTCTTACATCATAATTTATATCAAAATATTATATATAATTAAATTAATTTTTATATATTTAATAAAAATTAATATAAAATAAAAAAAACAAATATAATATATGGCTAAATTTTTATAATTTTATACTTACAAAATTTTGCATTATGATCCCTCTGGGTCCCGCTCCGTGAATGGTAGGAAATGTCTCCACCAACTTTGGAAAAAGAATGGGGAATGGCCAAAAACTTTGTATTAAGAATAAGATTCAGAGAAAGTCTGACCAATCACGTGAATTTCACCTATGCTGTATTATATCAACTACATGCACGCTCACACTCGAATATACTCCCTTCGTTTTTTTTTTTTTTTTTTTTAACGTTTAAAGTAATTTACATAAATTAAGAAAATATTAATTAAATTTTAACTTTAAAATTAAAAGATTAATTTACTCATAATTAATAATGGTACCATTAGTAGAAATTGAATATTTTAATTAAGTTGTTTAGTGTAGTTAAAATAAAGATAAATTTAAAAAATAATAATAAATATAATAATCGTTTCCTAAAACATCAAATAAAAAAAATTAATTATTTTCTAAGACCTCAAAAAAAAAAAAAAAAAAGGGGAAGTATTTGTAAAATTTCTGTCATCACATTGCATTAATGAAATGTTATATATTCTGCACATGTTAAAATTCTGCCACTGCTCTACATGTATTTTTCATATAGTATTTATACAGTCATATAGAGTTCAAATTTAATGAGATCATACGTATGTTTCCATGCTACTGGACCCTCTAAACTACACACCCACAATGGACAAATGATTTTTTTTTTCCTACAGTAAATTTATAACATAAGATATAAGTGAAGATATATCAAATCAATTTAATTCTATTGAAATCGTTTTCAGAATTGATAGATACCGAGTTTTCCTCAAATTATTATTTTTTTTAAAATTTAATTAAAAATTAATATATTATTTAAATTAAAATATATATTAATCACTATACTAAGCCTGCAGGTGCATTATAGTTTTCTTTTTTTAGCCTCGTGATGAAAGAGTAACTACAGTGTGTCCAAAACAATAATTAAATTGGTTTTTCTCCCACTTGAGTGGTACCACATGCTGATGCTGCTGGGGAGACTTGTCACTGGCCTATAAATGGTCATAATCACTTTATTGTGTTTCTGTATGTGTGTGTTTTTAAGAAAATAGAGAGACAGAGACAGAGAGATCGGAGACACAAAGAGAGAGAGAGAAATGGGGAGGAGTCCATGTTGCTCCAAGGAAGGACTCAACCGAGGAGCTTGGACAGCCTTGGAAGATAAAATACTGACTGCTTATATTAAAGCTCATGGAGAAGGCAAATGGAGAAACCTCCCCAAGAGAGCTGGTATTTTACCTAATTTCATCATAATGATTTTTTTTTTTTTAATTTACTGTTTTACTAGACAGATACTCTACTACTGAATTAATGAATTTAATAAAATATGAGATTGATTATGATAGTGAAAATATATAATTATTTTAGGCTTGAAAAGATGTGGAAAGAGTTGCAGACTTAGATGGTTGAATTATTTGAGACCAGACATTAAGAGAGGTAACATATCACATGATGAAGAAGAACTCATTATTAGGCTCCATAAGCTTCTTGGTAACAGGTTCTTTTCTTTTTCTTCAACTCCTGTATTAAATTATAATCAATCATGGGTTTTCTTTAATTTGCTGATTAATTAATTAATTTAATTAGTTTATACTTGACTTTATTTGGTAGATGGTCTCTAATAGCTGGAAGGCTACCTGGGCGAACAGACAATGAAATCAAGAACTATTGGAATACAACGCTAGGAAAGAAAGCTAATGCTGAATCCAAACAGAATCCTTCTACTAATACTAGACAGAGAAAATTATCCACAGAACCAAACACTCCCAAAGATAAACCATCAAAGTCACAAAAGCCAGCCCAAGTGATTCACACTAAAGCCACTAGGTGCACCAAAGTCTTAATTCCACCTGTACTACTTCCTGAAAGTCACAACACCGCCGCTGCTACTAGTCTAAACCACCCAATAGCCGCCGTGGATCAGCCACCACAGAGTAATCAAGATTTTGATTCTTTATTGCAATTCCAGTGTGGAATAACCAATGAGGAGCTTGTAAATTACAATCAAGATTTGGATTTCTTGAATAATTTTGAGATTAATTGCCGCAATGAGTTTCAAGAAAGTGAAATTATTACTAATAATAATGATAATAATGGAGAAACTGGACTAATTCATGTGGATTTTGAGTACAAGGAGGAAGATTTGTCATGTTTGGGTCATGATCAGTCTCTACCCAACTTGGAAGAAGATCCACCCATATTCGAGAATTGGGTCCCAAGCAGTAGTGTTTGTCTTGAAGACGACAAAAATGGGAACTTAGACTTGGATTCTCTTGCATTTTTGCTTGATTCTGAGGAATGGCCATGATCACTATAATATGTATTTCTAACAATTAGAAAATAGTAAAAAAAAAAAAAATGTTAATATTTCTTTGTACATTGGAGAAAATAAATATCAAATCCCTGAATAATAAGAATATTGTTTGCATCACCTACGTATTGCTTTTCATGTGTGATTAATTTATTTTCTTGTTAATCAGATGTAGTCTGATTGATTTTTTTTTATCTCATTTAAAAGTGTGAAAAATAAAAAATATCATATTTGAATATCTCAAATCATAAAAGAATTGTCACAATTTCAGTGAAGGATCTTAAATGGGATGATACCCTACTGTATAACTTATAATATTAATCGGCTATTCTCCTCCTATTATAAAAATAAAAAATGAAAAATAAACAAACAATTGATAATACTTCCAATTTTCACGAGTGATTTATTAACAACAATTGAGCCAAAACTAAATGCTTCCAATTTTCTGCTTACCCATTAAATTGATAATGCAATAAATTTTGTGGTTGGGAAAATTAAGCTTGTATTTCTTTCCGAATATTATTTGTATACATATACGTAAACATGTCATGACCATAATAAACAAAAATCAATCTCTATGTAAGCACAAGCAGAAAGTAACATAAAATATTTTTGGCATGTTTTTTATATCATTGTCCCACAAAATTCGGCTATCAATTTCAGTCTCTAATAGTGAGTTTATTAATAATTATTATTATCATTATGACTAAACTTGCTTACTGTTACAAATGTGATGTATAATTTAGACAATAATTAATTAATAATCAAAATTATTTCCACATAAAGTGACATTAGCTAATTGCAAATAAGATTTTGGTATAATGGTAAGCTAAAACTAAGGTGTTAGAAAGTCGTTATATTGAATTGTAAAATTTGATATAATTGTTAATTTGAATTTTAACATGCTTGTAATTAATATTTGTAATGTATTTAATATATCTTTAGAAAAAAAATGACATTAGCTAATTAAGGATGACAACTATTGCAAAATAATAATAATAATAATTCAGGATGACAACAAACTGTTGTAATTATTATTATTTTCGGTTCAAAAAGATTGTCACAAGTTTTTTTTTTTTTTTTAATTTATCACATTTTTATTAGTAGTATTAACTTTTACTCCATTTTTTATCTTTACCTTTATATACTATTTAAGATGTATTTAATATTTAAAAAAATAAATTTAATTATATTTATTATATTATAAGAGTATGAAAAATATTATTTTATTTATTATATTCTTAATTTATGTGCAAAATAAAAGTGTGGTAGTCTTTTTGAAATGAATTATTGTTATTTTTTTTTTTATTTTTTATTTTTTTGCAAGAAGGAATGAAATAATATTATATTTAGAAGCTAGTTGCAACTTTTATGACGAAGCACATGGTACAACATATGGTGGGGTAGATAGGCAGCCGTAGTTAATTATAGTGGCCAAAAGATGGGAGAAAATTCAAATTTTTTTATGTGGGCAATAATGTTTTTATATTATGAAAATTTAAACGGTCCATATAATATTGTAAATTATATAATAATATAAATACGTTAGTAATAGGTTTTTTTTTTTTTTTTTTTTTAAGCATAATGTGAGCAATAAGATAAAAAAAATTGGTTTTATTTTGATCACGTTGGCACATTAATTAAGGGTTTTTTTTTTTTTTTAAAAAGTGAAGTAGTACAGATATTTTAGATTTTGCTTGTTGAATTGAAGTTCTAGATCTTGGATTATTTGAATTGTTTGTTAATAATAAATAAAAATTGGGACCCCAGTTCCTTTGCTTATGCCCAAATGTGCGGTATATTTTTAATCTAATAAATAATATAATATTATTTTAGTTATTTTCTTTCTAAAGGAAATATTTTAAATGAGACGATAAATTATTGTATTGTTTCTTGTCTCCTAGAGTTTCATTATTTAAATTTATAAAACGCCACGTGATATATAGTCCTATATATGGAACCTAGTTCCAAAGTCAAAATTAAATGACATTGATAAGTCTTTTTTCTATGATTTGTATATATCTATTATTTATGTAATTTGATAATAATTTTTTTAATAAAAAAAATTAATGAATATATGAATCATTAATAATGTTTTTTCAATTATTAATTAATTTGAGTACATGAGATAAATATGTATTCACAAAGTGACAACAAGTCCAACATCTGATAAATTGTTATATATATGTAAATAATTTTTTTTATCATAATATATATGTAAATAATTAATTTTATATATTATTCTCATTTTATTTGGGAAAAAAAAGGCCGTGTAATTGCAGTTTTTAGCCAATACAGAAACTTTCGAGTTATTTAGTATTTTCTGATTCTCCCATCATATGACTTTCAACAATTATAATTTTTTTTTTAAATTTATATTGAGTCAAGATATATATATATAGTTTAATTAGGTATCTAATCTAATCATGCATTTCTTTATATTGATATTAATAAAATAAAAAAAAACAGAATTATTTAATTAATAAAAAAACAGCTTGCTGGCAAAAAAAATAAGCTATAGAAACCTAAATCTCAGAGCAGTTTAGATTAAATTTAATAAAATCACTGTCCTTTTTTAATTATTTTTTTTTCCGTTTACACATACATGAACATTGAAGAACCTTAATTTAAATTATGGTGTATATATTCAAAATCAGTATTATTAAAATCGGACCGGCCTGACCGGTCAGACTGGTTAAATCA
>CATKHJ011108940.1:0-16543 GCA_949750685.1 Vernicia montana
CAATTCAATCTCTCTAAAATTAAATTCCTAAAATATCTAAGACCATAGAAGAGTCTAAAATCCTTAGCCAAAAGGCTAGGATTTCAGCCTCGGGTCTTCTCTCTACCGTACTGTACTGTCTACTGTGTCTACTGTCTATTCCCCCTTATTCCACTGTCTACTGGGTCTTTATATAGGAAAAAATAGAGCTGGTACACTACGCCCCGGAAATTGAGTTGGTACGCCCGTGCCTTGTGGGTGTATCAATTCTTCTCTCCTCTGATCTTATCTTCCGGAAAATCAGCAGAATATTTAACTACTTAAAATCTCCTAAAAATTGAAACAATATTATCTGCTTAAAAAGAGGTTACAGCGAGGTGCCAGGAGCTGCTGCGGGGCGCTGGTAGCTGCAGCTAGACGCTGTGGAAGGCAGCGAGGCGCTGGCGAAGACATGGTGAAGGAGCTGGCGAAGTCATGGCGAAGCAGTGGCGAAGACATGGCACAGAGCTATCAAAGGCATTTGGCGAAGATATTGCGAAGGATTAGCGAAGACATGACTCAGCTTGCTTCGAAGCATGCGCGAAGACGTTGCGAGACACTGGCGAAGTCATTTTCACTTCGCTGCGAAGCATGCGCGAAGTGATGGCGAAGTCATTTTTTCACTTCGCTGCGAAGCGCTGGCGAAGTGTTGTGATTGGCAGCGAGATGAAGCAATCTTCATGTAAGGCGCCAGCTGCTGCAGGGTGCTATACTTCACTGCGAAGCGCTGGGCTTCTGGCGAAGCGCTGGAACCCTGGCGAAGTGGACGTTGTTCTTCATGTTTTCAATATCTTTGACTCATGGCCTCCTAAAATATAAAATGCCTATAAAAGAACTCTGGAGAAACACTAAACAAAACAAATTAAACTCAATTTAAAGATAAAATTCATTAAGAACAAAGGGTAAAATATATTCAATTAAACACTTATCAGATATGCTTGATGTTTTTGCTGAAATATATAGAGAGCATAAGATCTTAAGAAAGAAATACTTGAGCTTAAAATATAAATCCTTAGAATTAAAAAAATCAACATAGCAATCTTATTGAGTAAAATCTTGCATTGCATGTTGAAAATAAGAAAAATGAATTTTTACTTACAAGAATTGAGCGTATGAGCAAAGACTTGTCAAATGCTATCAAAAACAATGACTAGCTCTTTGAAACTAATGAGATCTTGAAGTGTGAAATTGATAAACAAAGAGAAATATTGAGTCTAAACAGCTTAATCATTTCAATACTAGATTTTGAGAGAAAAACTTGACAAGATGTGTTGAAGAATTAAGAAAAGATATAGCAAGATTTACCATAGGAAAAAAAGGTCTTGATGCACAAATCTTTGGAAATGTTAGTGATCATAAAATTAAAAAATTTCAAGATTTAATTGCAAAAACATATACTACACACTTTAAGAATGCATCCTCATATGATCATACTCAATCGTCCAATTTTAAAAAAGGATCATCTTCTTATCAGAACATTAAATGTTTACATTATAATCAATTTGGACACATTTCTGAAAATTGCATCCATATGAGAAAGGTTTGGACTCACAACAGATCCAAACATGCTTTGCTAACCCAAAAAGACCCAATCTCGATTGGGTACATAAATTTAAGTAATCCATGTAGGTATGCCTAAGGAGCAAGTAGGAATCAGACAGCTAGTACATTGACAACGCTTGCTCTAGGCACATGACTGAGAACCGCTTCAAGTTCTCAAGTCTTAAAGAAACTAATGGAAACTTTGTAAAATATGGGGACAAAAATGAAGGAAAAATTATTTGTAAAGTTGCAATCAAGTCAGATCAACCAATAGAAGATGTATCATTTATAGAAGGGCTGAAGTATAATCTACTAAGCGTTAGTTATCTATGTGACAAAAACAGAAGGGTAATCTTTAAGTCCACTCATTGTGAGGTAAAATCTATACATGATAATCATACTTTGTTTGTTGGACCTAGGATTAGCAATGTATATATGGCTAACTTGAATAAATAAAAAATGAATGAGAAATATCTAATTTCAATTGAGGAAAATAGCTGGCTATGGCACATGAGACTAGGTCATGCAAATATGCATTTAATCTCAAAATTGCTAAAGAAAAATTTAGTTTATGGTTTGCCTAAAATTAAATTTGAAAAAGATCATATCTGTGATGCATGTCAAAAAAAGTAAACAAACTAGATCATCCTTTAAACCTAAGGCTGTAGTGTCACGGCCCATCTTCAAAGTCGCGACAATCCTAGGGTATAGGTAACCGTAAAGGCACCAAACACTCGTAGAACCTATAAACTTAAACATTTAGTTAATATTTTGGCAGCATAATAGCTGAATGTTTAGCACATTCACTCATAAATAGCCCAATATCACAACCTGCATAAAAAATACACTTCGAATAATCTAACCTCATATCCTCACTTTACTTCAATTTATTCACAGAGCCTCTTATGCTCAACTCCATAGTCTTAACAGATTTTCATAGGAAAACTAATATTTCTTATATACATAAATAAACATGATTCTTGAACATATTAGATTAATATATACATTTTCTACATGAAAGCAAGTTTGACACTTCATACTCTTTATTTAAAACTTATACACCATTGGAACTTTTAGAGTGGAGCATCTTCAAAATATAAACTTTACATTTATTATGGCTCCTCGATGAAGAAAGGATAGTCGAGAAACAACTCTTATACTAAACCTGAAAATTTTAGGGGAGAGGGGTGAATATAAAAACTTAGTGAATAAATAATATATATTATGTACGGAAAAAAATACAATTATGCATTAATATTTTTTTTAACTTATATATTAACATTTCAATTATAAAAACTAGCATGATGACTTGAATAAAAATATAAGTGTAAATATGTAATGACATTTTTAAAAAAAATTGGTTATTTGACGCAAGATAGTAGAAATGATATACAGTAATCATTGCCTTGTTCATACAGAGACAGAAATCAGCTTGTAACTGATAACTTGTAACTTGAACTTGTACTTGTATCATGAAACGCAAGACTGATTAGGTACTTGCACCCTAGGGCACTTGGCCCCCTAGGTGGAACCTTTACAAATTTAGCCCTATCAAGTGAACTACTATGTGCACATAGCCTAATAAAACTCCCATCAGTCTAAAGATTTCTGTCGCATTGTTCATAATTTTCAAGAACTTATACTTGTAATAAAGAAAAATAATTTACAACTTGCAAATATAATCATGATTAATTATAGAGCTTCATAATTTAATATACTTGCACTTTCATGCTTTCAATAATGCGTAAACATGGATTCTCTTAGTAATTTATGAAACTTGATAAATTTGTGAAAATTATGAACATGAAAATCATGTATTCGTGAAATTTGAAATATTAATCTTATAAAACTTTATCATATAAGAACTTGGAAATTTATAAGTTAGAAATATAATATATTATTTTCATGAAAAACTTGTAATGGATCATGGAATGAGAAATCATTTTTAATAATATGCAACTTGAAAATTTTAAAATCTAAATGAGGACTCAACGTATATTATTTACTCAGTTCAACTCCTAAGCTCCTATCACACTAGTAAAGACAATAAGGTTGATCATACTCTTCTAGGTCGTTCTTTTTATCTTGATCACTTCTTGATTCTACACCAATTATTACATATTTAATTATAGATAGTATATTGGTACTTGACAATTTAGGTAAATTAATTTCCTTACATAAATTCTAAATTCCTAAATCCAAATCTCTACATTGTATTATTTAATAATTACCAATTAATTACTATAAGCTAATATACAAAAATTTCCCAATACACTCATCTTTATTAAAATGGCAGGATGGCCTAGGTTTAAAATATTTTGATATTTATCTCTTAAATTATAAATTTCAATACCATAGAAATAGAATTCTCATAGGTTCCATTCATATAACAAATAAAATAACTTGTGAACAAACTCTAATTAATCTAATGTTAACCGAATATAGCTAAGCCTCAAAGTTTTCATTCATTTTGCAAAGAATAATTAATTTCTATCTTTAATTGACTCATTCTCATATTTAAAGCAAATCTAGAGTTATAGTTAATATTCTTCTTTAATGACCGAATGGCCAAAGCTTGAAATGACCAATCTTACTTCAATTTGAAACACAATTTACGCACACTTAATTACTAGTTAAATTGTAAGTTCATGTGAATATATGAAATTAGAATTTGGAAGCCCAATTATGTCCGAATGGCCCTTAAATCAAACTTTTATTAATCTACTCCTTAATTCCATCACTTATCCCATCAATATAGTAAATTCAAATATTTATATATACCAAATTATAATGAAACTCCTCTATTTGTTCAAAGTTGGCTGAACATGACATCAATGAACCATAACTTTTATGTTAATTTATTTATAAGCTTTTAGTAGATAAACCATTACTTTTAAAAATACACAGGCTAAATCTCTTACTAATTGAAATAAATAATCTCCCTTTTCCCAAATCCCCTCTTGGCTGAGATGTTTAAATGGAAAGGAGAAGATAATAGTAAATAAATTATACAAAGAACACAAGATTCAAGTTTGAAACCTAAAAATACACAAGTTTGATTAAATAAATTACCTCAAATTTTTAGTCTTCCTTTTTGATCTTGGTGTCCGAAATTTTCAAGAGAAGAAGAAGAAAATGTTTGGGTTCTTCTAGTTGGTTCACGAAATGAAGTACACCTTTAAACAATCTCCCACACTTAAGGAACACATTGTCCTCAAGGTGTTAGAGACAAAGAAAATAGAAAGAAGGGAGAAAAGAGTAATGCCTTGAAATTGTTTGCATGAATAAAGTTATTATTCGGGTACGCAGCTTTCAACACGCAAAGACAAGAATTAAATGAGGCAATCAATTTCAAAAAAAAAAAAAAAACAACAACAACAACAATACATGCATAATGGATAACTAATCATTGCTCTTATAAGAAAGAAGAAAAATATGCCTAGCTTAGAATTGCCATCAATTCATACAATTAATCTTAATTCAACCTAAACTAGGCTAAACCAGCTCTTTAATTCTCTTTCCTAGGTTGCCCTCTACCCCTCTTCACATTCGTAGGGTTGCCCCTCTCCCTAGTTGGTGATTCTCGCGGCATTGGATTATCTTCTGCACTATAAGGCTCAACAACCCTCATCATATTCTCAGCCTCATTTTCCTCCTTCTCTATTTCCATTATCTCCTCTAGGGTGAAAGTGTACTCATTTTCATCTGGATAGGCCCTACGATAGGCATAAAAGGTTGTGGTTTGTTTAGGGGTTATGCCTGTCTTAGAGGCACTCTTAGGAGGTTTAGAGGCAAATGGACCAGGTTCCATCTTGATTAGGGGTGTGTCAAAGCTCATACTTGCAATTTCTGTCAATGTGAATTAAATTAGAGCAACAATGCAGGATGTGATCTACAAAATGGAAGTCTCTCTCTATTATGCTCAAAAGGAATGACAAACACATGATTTATGGATAGGTTAATAGAAGTAGGTAACTCAAGCATTCCTCATTTGGTCCCCACAATTTTTACATAACATGGCTAGTGTAATGAAAAAATGTCTAATGATAAATAAAAATAAATAAAATAGAAATGAATTAAAAGAAAATTAAAGATAAAATAAAATAAAATAAAACTAATCCTCATTTGCGGGGAGCACAAAATCATCAGCTTCGATTGGCTCATCGTCATTTGCCAAAGGTGAGGATGGTGGTGACGGAGGTGGTTGTGTGGAGGGAATGAATCCCGAATGCTGAAAGAACTCCATCATCGAGTGCTTGATCCATCGTTTGTGCTCAACCTCATGGTCCAATCGAGTTTCGATGCACCGATGTTGTTTACGTATAAGGTTTATCATCCGGTTATGCAGCACGTGAAGCTGTTGCTGCTCATGATCTAATCTCCCCACCTTGCTCTCCATTCTACATAGTTGCAGCTCTAAATTTGACATTTTGCGATCCTCAGCATTCGGATCGCCTAAGGTATACACCCAGTCTCGGTATATCAGAGTAGGGAAAACAGGAGGCGATGGTGCAAATCTGGAAGGTCCAGCTGGGTCGGCAGAAGTGGTATCTCCTGAAGATCCAGGGACATTAGATGCCGGTGATAGAGTTGGGTTTGTAGAAGTAGGCATAGGAGGTGGTGCACCCCTAATGGAATAATTGTCACCCTTAGCATGTAGAACGCCCATCCTCTGTAAGGTCATCAAACTGATAGGACTTGGCATCCCGTCCATGGTCATTGAGGGAAGAGCAACAAGCACCCCCAAGGACTTGGCCAATCGGACTATATACATCCCACCAAACATTCCGCCCCTCGACCCCTTCCAGGCCTCGGAATATAAATAGTGGATGAGTGCATGGGCTACATTGCATTGCTGGTGGTTGACCATGCATCATAAAAAGAATAGATCTCGCAAACCGACCACCCCTGTACTATCTCAACACCCAATAATGGTATAGGCAATGAGATTATAGACCAATAAGAGACTAACAGATGCGAGATGGGAAGCCTTGGAATTGGTGGCTGCATAATTGAAAGCCCTCGATGATAGACTATCCCATGCTCTGGTGGGCTCTATCACCAAGTCTGTAAAGTCAATCAGAGTATCTCGATACTCCCGTGCATCTACCTCCAGCTCAGAGTAATGTCCCAATCGAACCCTAAATTCATTTATACTCATTTGAAAGCTGGTGGTGCGTAATCTGAATTTGATCACCTTTCAGTCTGACCAACTCAGCTTTTTCTTGTTCAACTGGAGTGTGTAGAGGAACTCTAGAGTTAGCTCTCTGTAAGCCACCTCTGATATCTTGAAGAATTCTTCCCACCCAAATTGATGGAGGTATTAGCGAAGCTCTCAAGATAAACCCACCTTATCCATGGCTTCCCAATCAATTGTCCGAATGGTTTGTTCGCCATTGTGGCAAACCTTTGTCTAGCTTCAGCCTTAGTGAACTGTATGTAGGGGTGGTTCACGAGAAATGCAGTCTCTGGTGCCGCTGCTGGTGGAGAAGGCGGTGTGCTACTGGATTCATCCCTCCGTCTTTTGAGGGGAGGTGGTGCACGGTGTGAAGAAGCAGGTGTGCGACATGGAGGAATTCTATAAAACAAACAACTAAAAAAAAAACATAGGAGCAAGCAACTCCCTCAAATCAGACACAGATGACCAATCAACCTACAGGCAACAACCAATCAATCCATAATTAATATTCAAGCCATCCAAACCCACGCAAACAAATGAAATTCATCAATTCCATTCAACCCTAAATCTTTAAATTCACAACCATTACCCTTTACAATGACATCCCCATTACCTATCGCAAGAAATATGTCAATCACTCATAAATTAGTAAGCAAACTCACCAATTTAATTTGGGGGAAGAGAAATCAGAGTTAGAGAATCATACCTAGAACAATGAAAAGAGAAAACTTCTGAAAACTTCAAGGGACACACATAATTCTACCCAAAAAATGCAATCTTTAATTCGAAAATCTAAAAGAATTGTGTGTAAATGAGAATTTTGAGGAAATGGAAAAAGATTTTCAGAGCTTAAGTGAGAGAAAATTGAGAAAAAGTGGAGGGAAGAAGAAAGAATGAGAGAATGGGAGTGGGCGGGAGAAAATAAAAGGCAAACCCGTGTTTTTAATCTTGAACACGCTCAAGTACACAAGCGTGTCCTTGGGCATGTTGGTGCTAAATGCTTGGACACGGACTTGTTTGAATGCGTGTATCAGGGCGTGTGGGATTTTGTGCTAACATGAGGATTGCAGTTTTTAGAACACGGGCATGTCTTTGGGTGTGTACCTGGGCGTGTTCGATTCTGTAAGAAAATTTTAAAATTCCATTTTTCAGCATTTTGAAGAATTGGTTGAACACGCCCTTATCCTAGGGCGTGTATCTGGGCGTGCTCTCTTTTGCCGTCATCAAAATTGAAGCATTTTCACCTCTTTTTCCTGCAAAAACACTTAGCCACAGATTGAATCACCCAAAAACAAAAATAAGCAAAATTAAAGAAAAACTAAAACAACAATGGGTTGCCTCCCATTCCGCGCTTCTTTAATGTCGTGTTAGCTGGACGGTCAAGAGTGATTCCTTATTCCAAAACTCGAAGATGAAGGATCTCCTTAACATTTTCCACCTTACCTCCAAAATAAAGTTTTAATCTTTGCCCATTCACCTTAAAATCACCATTTTCAGGGTGAGTGAGCTCTACAGTTCTATAGGAAAAGACTTGTTTCACTAAAAACGGTCCTGACCATCTAGATTTTAGCTTACCAGGAAAAAGTCTAAGCCGAGAGTTATATAATAAAACTTGATCACTAATTTGAAACTCCTAATTCTAGTTGATACGAGCATCATGCCATTGCTTAGTTCTTTCCTTGTACATCCGGGCATTGTCATAGGCCGTCAATCTCTATTCATCCAGCTCGTTAACCTGCAAATTTCTCTTTTGGCTTGCAAGAGCTAGATCAAGGTTAATCTGTTTAATAGCCCAATATGCTTTATGTTCAATTTCAACAGGTAAGTGACAAGCTTTTCCATAAACTAACCTATAGGGTGTAGTTCCTAAGGGAGTTTTGAATGCAGTTCTATAAGCCTATAAAGCATCATCTAATTTTTCAGACCAATCTTTTCTAGAACGCTCCATTGTTCTTTCAAGAATTCTCTTTAACTCCCTATTTGTATTCTCTACTTGGCCATTTGTTTGAGGATGGTAAGGGGTGGCTAACCTATGTGTAACACCTAATCTTTTAAATACTTTTTCTAATTGAGTGTTACAAAAGTGAGTTCCCCTATCACTAATTATTGCCTTTGGTATGCCAAACCTGGAAAACAACTTCTTTAAGAATCTAACCACAACCCTAGCATCATTCCTAGGTAAAACTTGAGCTTCAACCCATTTTGAAACATAATCAACATCTACAAGAATGTATTTATTACCAAAGGAACTGGGAAAAGGTTCTATGAAGTCAATGCCCCAAACATCAAATAATTCACAAACAAGAATACCATTTCGAGGCATTTCATCATGAAAAGAGATATTACTTGACCTCTGGCATCGATCACGCCCATGTACATAGCGGTGGCTATCTTTGAATAATGTAGGCTAGTAAAAACTCGATTCAAGAACTTTATGTGCAGTTCTACTTGGTCCTAAATGCCCTCCAACTGGTCCTTTATGGCAATGACTCAATATACTCATGGTTTCCGGCATGCCACACATCTCCTTATGACCTCATCAATACATATTCGAAACAAGAAAGGATCCTCCCAAAAATAATATTTTAAATCAGCAAAGAATTTCTTCTTTTGTTGAATATGAGTCATTTTGGGAGTATCCTAGCAGCAAGGTAATTTGCAAAATCAGCAAACCAAGGAATTTCAGAGTGAAGAGTACTTACCTTACTTACTATGGCACACAACTGCTCATCTGGGATACTATCGTTGATATCTTCTTTTATGAGCTTTTCCATATGAGGATTCTCAAGGCGAGAAAGATGATCCGCCGCAAGGTTCTTTGTGCCTTTCTTGTCTCTAATTTCCAAATCAAATTCTTGTAACAATAATACCCATCTAATCAACCTCCGCTTAGCATCTGTTTTGGACAAGAGATAGCGAAGAGCCGAGTGATTTGTATACACAATTACCTTGGACAAGATCAAATAAGATTGAAACTTGTCAAATGCAAACACTATGGCTAGCATTTCTTTCTCTGTAGTTATGTAATTCTCTTGAGCATCTGTCAAAGTTTTGCTAGCATAATAAATGGGTTGGAAGTGCTTGTCTCTCCTTTGCCCCAAAATTGCACCAACTACATAATCACTTGCATCACACATCAACTCAAAGGGCAAATTCCAATCCGGTGCTACTACAATCGGTGCATTTATGAGTTTTTCCTTCAAGGTATTGAAAAGCATGTAAACACTCATCATCAAATCGGTACTCTACATCCTTCTCAAGTAACTTGGTTAGGGGCCTAGCAATCTTGGAGAAATCCTTGATGAGTCTTCTATAGAACCCGGTATGCCCTAGGAAACTCCGAATTGCCTTAACCGAAGTGGGTGGTGGAAGCTTTTCAATTGTTTCAATTTTTGCTCGATCCACCTCAATTCCCTTATTCGAGATTTTGTTCCCTAACATTATGCCTTCTTGCACCATGAAGTGACATTTTTCCCAATTCAAAACCAGATTGGTTTCTTCTCATCTAGCTAGCGCTCTCTCTAAATTTTCAAGACAACCTTCAAATGAGTCACCATGCACTGAAAAATCATCCATGAAAACCTCCATAATATCCTCAACCAACTCATCAAAAATGGCCATCATACACCTCTAGAAGGTAATTGGTGCATTGCATAGTCCAAATGGCATCCTTCAATATGCAAAAGTCTCGTAAGGACAAGTGAACGTTGTCTTTTCTTGATCCTCCGGGGCTATGAAAATCTGAAAGTACCCGGATAACCCATCCAAGAAATAATAGAATTGATGCCCGGAGAGTCTCTCTAACATCTAATCAATGAAAGGAAGTGGAAAGTGATCTTTTCTAGTAGCATCATTCAACTTCCTGTAGCCTATGCATACCCTCCATCCCATGACAGTTCTTGTAGGGATCAACTCATTGTTTTCATTGGGCATTACTGTCATGCCCCCTTTCTTCGGTACCACCTAAATTGGACTCACCCAAGAACTATTTGAAATAGGGTAGATAATTCCCGCATCAAGAAGCTTGATCACAGCTTTTACCACATCCTTCATCTTAAGATTTAGACGCCTTTGGGGTTGCACCACAGGTTTGAATTCTTCTTCCATCAAGATTTTGTGGGTGTAAAAAGGACTAATACCCTTGATGTCTGCAATTTTCCATGCTATAGCTTTTTTATATTTTCCCAAGACCTCCAATAACCTTGCCTTTTGTCCCCTCGACAAGTTATCATTCACGATCATAGGCAACTTAGAATTTTCCACTAAAAAGGCATACTCCAAATGAGAAGGGAGTTGTTTGAGCTCCAAACTCGGCGGTTCAATAATGGATGGTTTCATTCTCTCACCCCCTGGACATCTTAATGTGCTCAAAAGCCTTGCTCTTCTTTAATGGCTCAGTAGCCTCAAGATAGGCCACATGCTCAATGGTCTCAAGTGTCTTAATATCTTCCTGTCCCTGCACAAGACACAACTCAAAAGGATCCTTGTGAAAAATGTTAGAAATGAAATGTAAAGTCTCAAGATTAATTACATCATCACAAGCATCCACATCTTCAAGTGCAAATGGGTGTTTCATAGCATTGGATATTTGCAAAACCATCTGCTCATTCCCTACATAAGTATCAATTTACTATCATGCACATCAATAACGGCTCTAGCAGTAGCTATAAATGGTCTACCTAGGATAAGTGACACATCAACATCCTCATCAATATCCAATATTACAAAATCTACAGGAAATATAAATTTGCCAACCTTCACTAACACATCCTCAACTATACCCCTAGGGTAAGTGATAGACCAATCAGCTAATTGAATACTCATGCGTGTTGATTTAGGTTCATCTAAACCTAATTTTTTGAACATTTTGTAGGGTATAATATTAATGCTAGCCCCTAAATCAGCTAGTGCCTTATTAATCTCTAAATTACCTACAAGATAAGGAATAGTAAAACTCCCTGGATCTTTGAGTTTTTCAGGTAGCTTCTTTTGAATGAGTGCTGAACACTCCTCGGATAGTTGAACCATCGACACCTCCTCAAGTTTCCTTTTGTTGGAGAGCAGCTCCTTAAGGAATTTATCATACTTTGACATTTGCGAAAGAGCTTCCACAAAAGGAATATTAATATGCAATTGTTTAAAGAGTTTGAGAAACTTACCAAATTGTTCATCCATTTTGTCCTTCTTCAACCTTGTAGGGTATGTAATGCGTGGTTAGAACTCCTTAACAACAGGTGTAGGTTCCACTTTCTCTTTCTCATTGATCTCTTCATCCTTGGCACCATCATCCTCAACTATCAGTTTGCCATTGTGCTCCTCAAGAGCCTTCAACTCCTTCCCACTTATTAATGTAATGGCCTTGAGTTGCTCGTTAGGGTTAGCTTCAGTATTGCTGGGAAAGCTACCTTGAGATCTCTCAGATAGTACTTTTGCAACTTGTCCAACTTGATTTTCCAGATTAGGAATGGACGCCTGTTGGTTCCTTAGAGTTGTCTTTGTGGTTTGAAATCTAGTCTCTGAAGCTGCAATAAATTTCCCTAACATCTCTTCCAAATTGCTTTTCTTCTCTTGCTGAGGTTGGGGTTGGAATCTAGGTGGAGGTCTCATATTGGACTGGTTATTCCAAGATAAATTTGGATGATTCCTCCACTCAGGATTGTAAGTGTTACTATACGGATTATTTTGCTCTCTTGGTGCATTACCTATATAGTCCACTTGATTCAACTCTGACCTCTTCAACCTCTTAAAGGCTTCACCCATTTTAAAGGAATCCATGGGCTTAGGTCTAAAGTCTGACATATTGGAGATCCTAAATGGCTAAAAGTACAAATGGGTTAGTATGATGCATGCTTTCTAACTAAATGATGCATGAATAGTTTTATAAGCAAGCACAAGCAAAAGTCAATTATAACCTTCTAACCTTATTGCTCCCACACATGTATGGGTCTAGTCATTCTTTCCTAGGATTTTGGGTCATGGCTTAATGATCCAACATGGGGACCAAAAGCACGTTTCATGTATAAATGTTGTGCCAAAACGCACACTAACAAACTGCAAGTGCATAGGTCATTATCAAGTAATAAAGTGATGAGTGAGTATCGTTTCCCACGAGGAATGTTTATAAGTACTAGCGCAAATTTCAACTATTGTCTAGTGAATAATCAATCAAGGGAAATTAAAACTAAAATTCAAACTAAACTAAAACATGAAAAGATTGATAGATATAAACAAGAATAAAGCTATCTAAATATGAATCCCCTTAGCCTTTCATAAATGTCATGAAAAATGAAATCAATTAACCAAACAATGTATTGAATTGGCATTCCACTAGTTTAGATTAAAATATCTCTCAAGCGATTTAATCCATAATCCCTAGGTAAAGCACAAAAAATCTCTTCTCAAACACAACAAAATAGTTCATAAATTAAGAACGAAGAATAAAATACCCAAGGGTTTTGTAGGCCTATCTCTAGTGCCCCAAGCAACCCTCAATCTCTATGAGTGATCAATCCATATTAAGGTATCTCTACTCATTTAACATGGAAACAATATCTAATCAACAAGCTAGCAATAGCCAATTAGATTAATAAGATTTATCATAGAAATAAGACAATCAAAGATGAATTAATCAAATCTTATATTATTCAATCCATACAATCAAGAACTAGGGTTTATCAATATCTAGATAGAAAATAATTAGTTCATAATAGAATTGAAAGATAATAAATAAAAGAAAGAATAAATAAGGAAACTTAAACCATCCATTGATGATGTTACAGAAATTCCCTATTCAATCCTTGATTTCTCACTTTAAATCTATATAAAAATGAATCTTTTTCTTGATTTACACTTTCAATCTCTCCAAAATAAAAGTCCTAAACTATCTATGAACCAAGGGAACCTAAAAATTCCCAACCGCACGGCTAGGGTTTTCCCCTCTCCTTTTTTTTTTTTTTCTTCAAAAGCTATCTAATTTTTGCTTAAATATCCTGCCCAAACTTGTCACACAGGCGGTCACACGGCCATGTGATAAGCTTTATAAATTCTGGACAAATTTAGACTCGTCACACAAGCGGTCACACGGCCGTGTGACAGGCTTCAACATTTTTAGCTTCAAAGATTGGCTCCTTTCTTGCACCAAACGATGTCATTTCAGGTTCTTTCATTCCATGGCAATTTAAAACATGAAATTCCTATAAAAGAATTCTGGAAAAATACTAAACAAAAAAATCAAACTCAATTTAAGGACAAAATACATTAAAAACAAATGGTAAAATGTAGTCAATTAAGCACTTATCAAATTACCCCACACTTGAGTTTTTGCTTGTCCTCAAGCAAATTAAATCGTAACAACAATAAGAAATAAAATTTCCCCTCTAGAGTCAAAATAAAAACAACAAATTTGGCAACAACTCAAATCAGTAAGGCTCAAAATTCTCAATTAAAAGCCAATTCTCAAAAACAGTAGTCAAATCAAGAAATTTCCAAGACAAATTCTACAAACCTAAGGCCTAAATTCCAGAGTTAGAAACTTGAGAAAACAATTCCAAAGCAACAAAAGTTAAAGAAAAGTAGAAGTTTTAGGATTTTCTCCTAGACACCTAACTATTCCCTTGATTTTCATTTTCATCTCCACACTTTATTCATTCAATGATTTCACTTTAAAGCACATTTACTTTTCAATTACTTAAGGAGCCTGACTTGTTTGAATCGTCATACTAACCTTTTAACGCGAAGGTAAACGTTTGTGACGCCGACCTCCGGTTACTTAGCTAGAACCACGAATCCAAATGGCTACTAGCACTATTCATAATCTCATCCCTTTTGATTAAAAGAGTCAAAAACAACGGAATATGGGAAAAATTTTCAGAGCTCCTTAATTTACACAATTTCTTATTCTCTTTTTTAATGAAACAGTCAAGAAACCTAGAATAATAAGTGTTTCTAACTAAGCTCAACTCAAGTAACTAATGGAATGAACTGATGCTCAAAAATGTAATTAAGGTTTCAAACTCTAGGCCCACAGAATAAGTCATTTCAAATTCCTAATTATGACTACCATCTTCAATCCTTAGCAAGAAATTAAGTCAAACGAGCCAAACATCACAAGTCCTTGCCATAAACCAAAAATAAACACTAATTATGAACTAGAGAGGGTTAATTTCAAATCAAACTATCACCACCACTTAATTCACTTAATCGTAAGATTCAAAAAAAGATAGGGCACAATAAAACACCTCTCCCCAACACTCAAGTAACACATTGTCCCCAATGTGTTATAAACAAGTAAAACGAAAAAGTAAAATAGAGAATTAACTGTCTTGAATGATGTCCCACATGAATCTTTTGTGGTGTTCCTTCCAGTCATATTTAGCCATGATTAAATGCATCCTACATATAAAGGGATTGAACTAAAAAGAAAGTATAAGATATGTTCAAAGTAAAACAAAATAAAATAAAAATAAAAATAGATACCATCAATGGGTTGCCTCCCATTCAGCGCTTCTTTAACATCGTATTAGCTGGATGGTAGCCTTATTCATCCTCTACCAATGGCGTAGAGGTTTTCTTGTACTATCTACCTTTATAAACTAAGATAAAGAAGAGTATGCAAAGGTTTTGGCCTTTGCATAGCCTTCTATCAACAACAACAAATATTATTGGCGTCCCATTTCATGCAAACCTAAGCTTGCCAGTTTCAGAACCATCATCGAACAATCTTACCCACAGACTAGATGTAGGGATTTCATCTTTGGTACCCAAGAGAGCATGAACATCACCAATTTCAGCCCCCTAATGCAATTCTGAGATGCTCCACCCAAAATCACTAACCTTTTGTTTCAACACCTCCACAAAATAAATTTTCCTCTCCAAAGAAAATTTAGAGACTACAAGTACTGACCACATACTTAATTCTCTAACAAATACACACTTAGAGAAAGGTGGCAAGGGTATAAGATCATTTGTGGCTGGGTGTTCATTTGATGGAATTTGGGGTATATGAAGGGTGGGTATTGGGGTTGTGAGTGGTTTATTTCTATTCTCTTCAAAAGGTGAAAGGGATGGAATGATAGGGAAGATGCAACTTTCATTATTCTTGAAATCCATAGTTTTCCCCTCCAAGCTCTCACACAACTCGCTGTCATCAGAAAAAAATTCTTCAACATTTGAACTCACTCCACCCATGTCATAACATGGCTCAATTTGAAATTGCTCACTGAACCAATCATCCTCATAAAATTCTTTATGAAACATTCCCAAATTTACCTCACCATTCTCGTCTTCCTTATTGTCATCATCCCACATCCAATTGACAGTAGTGGTCTTTTGTCGCTCATCCGGAATGGCTTTAGTATCGCTGGGCAAATTGCCTTCAAGTCTCTCACTTAGCAATTTCAAAATTTTCCCAATGAAATTTTCTAAATTGTGAAGAGAGGTCTGTTGGTATTCCAGAGCTGTCTTTATGCTTTGAAATCTTTTATTTATAGCTTCCACTAATATGACAAACATCTCTTCCAATCTATCCTCCTCTTGTGTATGCTCATCATCTTCTAATGTAGTGTCCACTTCAAATTGAGTTGGAAAGCCAGCTTCTGATGCACCGTTTCTTTTGTCCACTTCCTCGACCCAATTCTCCATAGATTTAGTGAATCTTTCTGTAAGCTCAAGGGATGACTTCTCTTTTGGTGCTTCCTATGCATATTCTTCTGGGAAATAATTTTGAAAGATGTATCCATGATCGTGATACTGATTTCCCCGGTATCCCCAATTTGGATTTGGGTAAGAGTTCTAGCTCTGATAGTT
>CATKHJ011109197.1:0-15251 GCA_949750685.1 Vernicia montana
ATTGCTAATTTAATATCAAAGTATGTGTATATATATATATTGCAATTACTAATTTGAAAATGAAATTTTATAATTAATAAAAATTAAATTTTACTTATACATTATTGAATTTCTTTAAATGTGTTGCTAATTCAATATCAATGTGTGTGTGTGTATATATATAAACACACATTTTGATATTGAATTAACAACACATTTAAGGAAATTCAATGTGTGTGTGTGTGTGTGTGTGTATATATATATATATATATATATATATATATATATATATATACACACACACTTTGATATTGAATTAATAACACATTTAATGAAATTGAATAATATATAAGTAAAATTTAATTTTTAATTATTTAAAAATAAAAAATCTTCGAATCTTCATTTTGTCCCGAACCGTCCCATTAGACCCGAATCTCCGTCCCGAACCGTCCCGAAAAATCGGGACGGTTTGGTATGGAGACTTTTCCTTACGGTTCGATTCCGGAGATTTCATTTTAAAAATCTTCGAAGTTCGGTTCGGTTCTAGAGATTTTCAAATCTCTGGATTTCCCCGAACCGTGCTCAGCCCTACTTAATTTTATGAAGGCTTTTGCTTGATTGGCAACCCCACAAATCAAATACGTGCATAGTATAAGGTAACATGGAAGGTCACTATAACGTTATTAAATGAATGACTCTATGGTAGTTGGTAAAATAAAAAATTAAATGTTGAATGATACTCCTTTTATTTTATTTTAACTAACACTTTAAATAGTTTTATATAAATTAATAAACTACTCCTTCCGATTTTCAATAACTGTTTTTTTATAAAAATGATTTTGTTTCAATATAATTGTCATTTTAGGAGTTCAATGCAGCATTTATTAATTTTTTTCAATTTTGTCATCATTCCAGTTCCAATATTTCATATGTTTTTTTTTATTTGGTGAGAGAAAATAATGGTATATTTGTCCACATTA
This sequence comes from Vernicia montana, assembly GCA_949750685.1. Taxonomy (NCBI): domain Eukaryota; kingdom Viridiplantae; phylum Streptophyta; class Magnoliopsida; order Malpighiales; family Euphorbiaceae; genus Vernicia; species Vernicia montana. Next base: position 960 of record CATKHJ011109197.1, read on the forward strand.
ATTAAAATTAAAGGTATTTAATAGCTTCCTTAATATATGTGCATTCTTCTAAAACGACAGTTATTGTGAAACGGAAGGAGTATTAAATAGTACAATTATAAAAAATAAAAATAAAATAAGTAAGAATGACTAAATTACCTTTTAAACTTGTTAAAATGATTTGGAATTACTACAAACCCAATTAATAAGGGATAAAGATAAAATTGAAAAAAAAAATTAATGTTTTATTAGTTATCTAAAATGACATATAAATTGAATTTTTTTTTAAGTGTCAATTAGAATGAAATAGAGAGAGCATCACTATTATAACTTTTAATTTGTAAAATTATTTTAAAATTAAATTATTTATTTTATTTTGGGTACTTTTTAAGTTAAATTTATTATTATTATTTTAAGTAATTTTTAATTTAATTAAAATTTTTAAAATATATATTATCAGACAATTCAAAATAAGTTAATATTGCCTTTGTCTCAAAAAAACTGATACATTTTTCTTTTTTTGGATGTCCCAAAAAAATTATAACATTTTTATCACTAGTACTATTTTTTACTTCATTTTTTTACTCCATTTTTAAAATGTATTTAATGTCTAAAAAATTAAAATTAAGTGTATTTATTATACTATCTAGAGTACAAAAAGAAAAATATCATTTTATTTATTGTATTTTTAATTTTATGTAAAAAAAATGTCAATCCTTTTAAAAATGAAAATAATATTAAGAATTTTAATTTTAAATATTGAAGTGTATTGTCATTATCAAACCCCACGTTACAATAATAAAAATGGTCTCTTTCCTTATACATAAGCGCGTAAGGAGGCGTAATTAAAACAAAGCCAAAGATAATAAATAGAACACTCTAATATTTAAGCGAGTTTTTAATATTTTTTTTATCTCATTAAATTTTTGATCTTTTTAAAATGATACATGTAAAATTCTCTCTCTATATTTCATTAAACAAATATTAAAAAAATATAATGTGGCTAATGTGTCTCATTACCTGTGCTTTATATTGATATGAAAAAATATTTTTTAAAAAATTAAAAGTAATTAAATATAATAAACTAATTAAAGCAAATGAAAGTTTTTACATTTATATAATTTTCTTATGTAATTTTAATAAATTAATAATAAATTATAATGAGTAAATAATTTTTCTCTACAATTATGTATAAAAAATAAATCAAAATAATTATATCACATGAAATATAATAATATTTTAATATTTTATGTAAGAATATTTTTTTTTATAAATTATACTTTAATATATAAAGATTAAGAAGTCATTTTATATTAAATTAAATTTATAATATTTTAATTAACTAATTTATTTTATTAATTTTAAATTTCACAAATATTAATTTTTCTCTAAATAATTTAAAAAATATTTATACAAAAATAAAAATTAATACGTATGTGCATAGAGATTAATTTTTTATTTTTAACATCACTTGATAAAAATTCTAAATAATAGACAAATAATTTTATATGTGCTATTTTGGAAAGACTAAGGGTCTAATGGGACAAAAAAAATATTAAGAGTTCACTTAAGCGTCAGTTCAAAGATGAGGATTCTATTTGTACTTTTGCCCTTAAAACAAAAGCCAGCTTAGAGAGAGATTAACAGTTAATGAAAGCAACATGATTCATTAAATATTAATAATGATGCTTTAACTAGAATATTCTTTATAAACAGCAGATTTTGGTGTCTCTATCTGCAATTAGTTGAAGAATCTGTCCTCTTTTTTATGAATGATTCTTTTCTTTTCTTTTTTTTCCTCCTTGGCATGGAGATGTATGTTATTAATTTGAATTAATCCACTTTCTTTTTCACATATAAATCGAGGAATTCAAATTCTTCAAATTTCCAAAAAACTGCTTTGTTGGTTTCTTGACTTTCATGTGTATATGGGTTGTTAATTCTTGACAAATCAATTGCGGATTTTCCCAAGAAACTATCTCAAAGAAACTCCATCAATGGATATTTTCAAAGCATAAAAAATAAAAAATAAAAAATAAAAAATAAAATCCATGGTTTAAGAATCAATAATGAAGCAATGGCTCAATATTTATTTAATTTTTTAGAGAAACTTGCCACAGTATCAAGGCAACAATGGACCAATATTTTATTCTAATAATCTTATCTCCATAGATATTCCAGGAATGATTATAGACAAAAGAAAAGGATAAAAGTAGATATGGCCTACATGGTATCAGAATCACTAAGGTTGATTTCAATTCAATATTCTGCTAAAAGATCTAAACATTCAATTAACAGTACTTAGTGAGACAAACTCAGCCACTATAATACACAAAACCCTGCAAAAGAAGAGACTGCAAAGACAAGCAAGGAACCAAGCCTTGTTATAATTAACTAGCAGGACATGAAGCTCAAATCAACTGATGTCAACCCAACAATGAGAGCGATAGTGTAATTTAATTGAATTATCTATGAATTAATGCAGAAAAATGTAATTCCAAACATTAATTAATACAACTAAATAGATAGCTTGATGCAGATTTGGACTTCACTCAGAACCATTTTAAAAGCAATAGTGTAATACATTGTTCCTAATTAAGCTCTGTGTCAGCTAGAAATAACAGTCAAAGGGAAAGCTCTGAAAATCAAAATAATAAAAATCAAATCCCCATCTCTCCTACTGTTGGCATCTTTTGAGAAAATTTTACACAATAATGGTGTACATGAAAACAGTCCCAGCGAAACAAACCAGCTCCATCCTCGTAACAATTGAATTCAGACTATACTCCTAGCTTGAGCAGCACCCTACTCTCTTCATAGCAGAAACATCTTTACTGACATCAATTTTCTCTCCTTTGGAAGGAACAGCTGAAGCAGCATTTTCATCTCCAGTCTCCATAGCCTTCTTGCTTACAATTCGATAGATCTGAGTAAGCACTTCAGCAAATGCATTGTCGACATTAGTAGCTTCCAGCGCAGATGTTTCCATGAAGTAGAGTGACTCTCTCTCTGCAAAGGATTTCCCATCCTCAGTTGAGACAGCCACAAGGTGGCGGAGATCTGATTTATTACCTATGAGCATGACCACAATGTTGGGATCTGTGTGGTCCCTCAATTCCCTTAGCCACCTTTCAACATTTTCAAATGTAGAGTGCCGGGTGACATCGTACACAAGTAAGGCCCCCACTGCTCCACGGTAGTAAGCACTTGTTATGGCACGGTACCTATAAAACACACAAAATAAGTTCAAAATAACAATTAGTGGAATAGAAGGCAGCGTGTGATTTATACAAATTTACAGTCACAGAAAGCAGAATAGCATTACATATTATAAAAAAAAAAATTGTAAAATCCTACAGAAACATCAAATCAACGACTAAACTGATTTGGCATCCAAACACAATTTATTTACTGCACTATATAGCAAGGGGCTCCAAAGATTCAGCTCAAGTGAAGCACATTCAAGAGTCCCTCTGTTAAGATGAGAATAATAGTTTCCAAAAGATCTATATCCCACAAAGGCAGCAAATTATTAGCTTTTCAAGTTAAAAAACATATTCCTAGAAAGCATCAAAGCATCTAAATGACCATGTAATTCACTAAATCATCCAGCAACATTCAGTCAAGTTGTGCCAGGTCCACAAGCCTTATATAGTCAGTTGAAGTAATTTTACTGAATTGCTGAATCCTTAACCAGACAAAAGTATCAAGCTTCCTGAACAGCATGATAATTGTGATAAGATCGGTGTATAATTATGCTTAAATAGTCCATTAAGACAAAAGATGCAGTCAAATCATGACACCATTGAAAAGAAATTAAGTATGAACTTCTATCAATGGCTACTCATTTAAGTGGTAAAATTCACCTTATGTTATGATATATATTAGAAACAAAACTTCCCCCCTTCTCAAAAGGAGCTTTGAATTTTGAAAGCATATATCTGGAATAAAATGAGTTTTTTAAATTAAATATGATTTCAAATAACCCACCAGTATTTTGTAGGTGATGACATGCACGTTAATTTAGCATCAATTGTGACATGTCAGCAAAAATTCCAAAATTTAATCAGTGGTTGTACAAGGAAGAATAGAAAAAATTTTAATGAAGTTATACTGGTACGAATAAATGGCATGATATCGATCAACATTCATTAAATATCTTGACTTAGAAATTAGAAGTTAAGTAAGGAGGTGTTTGATAACCCAACTTATTACTTAATTTAATATTTTCAGCACTTATTAATTTTAAAATGATTTGATAACATAAAATAATCTCAACTTAAAATTTTCAATTAAATCAAAAACCACTTAAAATGGTAAGTTAAAATATTTAATTTAAAATTTCTGCTGAATACAACACGTGATTAAATTTTTAAATAATTTACATTTTAAAAACTATAACACTTATATTATTAAGTACTTAATTCAGCACTTAAATTTTCAGCACTTAATTTTCAGTTTTACCAAACACCACCTAAGTCTAGAAAGGGGAGGAGGAAAGTGAAGATAAGCATAAAAAAGACACGAGTAGAAGGAAGGTAGGGAGGTAGGGAGGGCAAACTTAACAGCCCTGGAATTTCTTTTGTTTAATATCTTGCAAATGTGCAAGACTAAAAACAGAGCCTTGAAATTCAGAACATGTAAAATAAATAGGGATTTTACTGGCAATTTTATGGATATTTGCAAGATCTTCTAGTTTCCTTTCTCTCATATAAATTGTCCTAGTTGCCTCCAACCATTAACATTCATCAGAATTTGAACTTGAAAGAGTAAACAGGAAAACTCCCAAAGAATTCACCCCACATTTATAATTCAATAGATCAATACTTGCACCCTCAAAAAGTTGGGGAGCAGAGGAAAAACAGAACCAAGTGAAAAGGAAAGACAGCTACAACCTCAAATGCAAAGATATTAAAATCCTGCAAGGACATCAATGTAAAGTCAATAAGGATATGACTTTCAAACACAGCATCTAATCCCAAAACTCTAATCTACACGCTAACAAAAAGGGAAACTTGAACCAGCTGAGACTTTCTTTCCCATAGAACACATCCAAAAAGTTAATCCACCTTCATAAAGACATAATGGATATATTAAAAAAAAGTAGATAATCAACCAATATAATTGCTTAACTTCCAACAAGCAACTTAAATAAATATAGTAATAATATCAGTTCAGTATCATCATAACTCTTGTAAAACTTCCACTTTATGATACCTTTTACCAAGTTGCCATTGCCTGAACGTGCACACTGCCACTACAATATTGACTCAAACAACACAACTGAACAAGCGCTTCTGTGTAGCACTTAAGTGCATCACCACCACCATTGCATCAACAGTCAACACCATCTCACATGCACAGCAGCAAACCACCTTCATCTTTACCTTTTCCATCACTAATGTATTGCACAAAGGCATCACATGTATGCCAGACATGGATATGTTTAAGAAGGGCACAAACTTTCCTAGATATAATTAGAATGCAATGTCCAATATGCATGAAAAACAAATAAATTCACAGAAATAATAAAGGACAAACATAGCAACAATGACATAAGTTCTATTTCTATTTGAGATCATCAATACAGTGGGATGATATATGTAGAAATTCTTTATATCTCTGTTAGCATTTAACACATAGCACAGATGGAACACCAGAGTAGATATGGCATATTGGGTTGTCCGAGAAACTAAAAAACCAGGCCTGTTAAGGATTGTTTGACTAGGCTCAAGTTCTATAAACTCAAATAGGCTTGAAGCAAGCTTAAAGCTGTGAGAAGGCAAGATTTTTCTATGCATCCTAAAGAGCATTAGTTAGTTACTGTTTCCTAGTAACGAGTTGCAATGCAAAGATCACTAAAGAACCTAGGAAATATTGAACTAAGGCCTTAAGTATTATCTCCGCCAGACTGTACTAGTAAACTAACTGGCATTTTGCAAAGGAAAGGGGTTTCATGAAGTTGGTTTTGTTTTGTATTTGGAAGTGAAAGCCATGTGAACTTGGCCTGAACCACTTTCGAATCTCTGTACCTTAAACCTAGGCTTCATATCTAAAACTACCACAACAATCATCATAAACAATCATAATAGCACTCAAAAGTAAATAATTTCTTAGAATTAAGAAATTACCTTAAAGTTGGTGGGTAGAAAATTTGAATCTGATTTAAAGGAATTTGTTATAAAAAGTGAAAGGCAAAGCTATTGTTAAAACTGTTAGGGTACACCATAAAATTACCATACTTAAGCCTGAGGCATAAAAATAAAAATATTAAACAAAATGATATTCCCTCAATTTCATATTAGATGACGTTTTGGAGGTTTTATCTTTTTTCACAATAGATGACGTTTTAGAATTTCAATAGAGCATTTATCTACTTTTTTCCATTTTTACTCTTTTTTAATTTTCATTAAATACATTCTTTAGAGTTTAGAGGAATATTTAATGAGGGCAATTTAGTATTTTTTCCACTAATTAAAGAGAATTAATTAACTTCCTAATATTTGTGCATACCTCCAAAACGTCATCTAATGTGAAATGGAGAGAGTAAAGAAAAGGAATCAGGTATCACTAAATATATTAGTCTGACCAAACACACATATAACACTTAACAGGAGGGAAATATTCCAGAACTTAAGTGCAGCTGCTATAGGAGACATGCATATCTATCAATTCCATAGCTTAAACAATACTCATGATGTAAAAAAAGCCCAAGTCAGATTTTGTAAAATTAAAGAAAAAGTGAAAAACATGAAATACTAAATGCTAATGGCAAGATCAAAGGGACTGTGTTGTTCTCTCGATGTATGGACCATAAAGTAAAGGAAGGAGGTCATAGCCATAAATTAACAATCGCAACATAAATGACAAGAGAAGAACTGGCAGGAAAGAGAAAAAGGTGCTAAGGACAATCTAGATAATGTCACTTGGTAACAAGATGTGAAAAAATACAAAATAATGATCAGCAAAGCATAACAAATATTAGCAGGTACATCAATTGTAATATGCAGCAAGATGCACTGCGAACTAAAAGTGGAGAAATATGTGTATAAAAGTTTATATGCTGCAAGAGAAATCAAAACCACAGCTAATGCTGAGGACATACAGACCCTGCTAAAACAAGTTGTGGTCAGAACACACACCATAGCTAATTCAAAAAAATTGAAAACTCCAACCAGAAATAATATCTGTATGCACTAAAGAGTAGAATACAAAAATATATCCTGTTCGCATCAACTAGCAGTCTCTCAGGAACAATCTTCTTACCCCCTACCCCCCCCCCCCCCCTCTTTCCACACTAATTATATACCAAAGTGATAAAAAATTCTTAAGTCATGGCCCAAAATCAAAGTCAGAAATCCCACCATAAACCTGTCTAAAATCAAATCACAGTCTAATTTACCTCAGCATTTCTTACGCCATCAATTTAAGGATTAAACTCAAAATAAACTAATTTAGGCAACCTTATTTTACAGTATGCAAGTGAGTTTACAAACAGTTACTGTTAGGTTGAATGAATGGGCTACACAATGAGGAAAGTTTCCCTTTCCCTTAACCCTTCAAACCCCATGCCATCCAAGTCTCCAGCACACAACACTGGAGAGTTTATGAACGAAGTGAGATGGAAACTGCATAATTTATCATAAGTAACATGATGCAAATGCAGCTTCAACTAAAACATGATACTGAAGACCTTAGTCTGTATCATAAAATTTGAAGTGCAGCAACTACAACAAGTCCAATCTAGCTTTTCCTTTTTCATCTGCAAACATCTAATACCAATATTGTTATTGCTTGAATAGTTCTACTTAATTCCCAACGCAATGTCGAACTACTTATACAACAAGCAATATAGACATGCAAACTGTCATACAGAAACGGCAAAATGTCAAGATCTACCGGTATCCATCGCAAATCTAAATCCAAAACTTCCTAAAACCAAGATCACTAGCTATAAAAGCAAAGTGATCCCACTTGACGCTAACCCAAGATATTCAGCATCCAATTTACTTCTCTTTCCCTCAATTTTCCCAGCAAACAACCATCCAGAAAACACATATAATATCTAATTAACAGTCGAAACCTCTTATTTACAGAATACCCAGATCGCAAGAGCAGAAAACTGGGGCAAAACCGTAAAAAATATCTAAAAAGAACTACCAAAAAAAGACAACCCAGGTCACGATTTAAAAGCTAAAAAAATAACCAAAAAAACACAAAATCTCTAAAATACACGAAGAACCCAGATCATAAAAACAACCAAAAACTTGAAAAACAACGCGCAACAACTTAAAAAAACCCAGATCACAAAATCCACAAACATTTAACAAAAAGAAACACCCATAATACAGACCTTTCTTGGCCAGCAGTGTCCCAAATCTGGGCCTTGATAACTTTACCATCGACGTTCAAGCTACGAGTAGCGAACTCCACTCCAATAGTGGACTTAGACTCCAAGCTAAACTCATTGCGAGTAAACCTGGAAAGCAGATTGGATTTTCCAACACCAGAATCACCGATCAGCACAACCTTAAAGAGGTAATCGTAGTCATCTTCAGCTCTATAACCTGCCATCACTTCTCTCTCCTCTTGCTTCCCTTCAAAGAAATGAAGAGATGGGTACTCTTATTTATCAAAATCACTCTTAAATCTAAAAGCTTTTTTGTGTATTTGTTTGACCCTTTTGGTCTGTGAATGAGTTGGAAATGTGTGAGACTGCTGTCTCCTTTGCCTCTCTCTCTCCTCTGGAGAAAAGTTGAAATGATCTTTATGAAGCTAACTTTTAAATTACTATATTACCCTTTTGTATTGCTCTTATAAATGCCTTTATATAAGGGTTTTTTAATATTTTTGTATAAGTTTAATTACTTTTCTAATTATAGGTGATCCTTAATATGGTGGTCTTCAAGGTAATTAATTCTCTTAATTCAAATCCACCAAAAAATATCATAATAGATATTATATGGTTAAGGTAAAGATCCTTTGCAAATTTATGTATCATGTATAATGTTTTTTTTTTTTTATATACCAATTATGTCCCAAGAAATTGGGAGTGAACTGTTTGAAAAGTTTTTTCTTTTTATTTTTTATTTCCTTCCTAGCTTTTTTTTTTTTTTTTTTTAACCATTTATAAAAAAAAAAAAACTCGAGTATAAGGAATTTTATTTTTTTTATTTTTATAATTTTCAAAATAAAATAAAAATAAATGAGATGAAATGAAATTCATTGTCTTTATATGTTGTGTTTGATATAATCACAAAATATTTGTGAATGATAACATTCTAGATTGGGCATGATCTTCCATCAATTCTCATTCTTTCTTCTTTTATGCTCATCAATTTCACAATTAAATATAAAAAAAATGGAAATGTATAATGTTTTATTTCATGCTTGAAATTAAACCTATTAATATATTAGGTCAAAATTTAAAAAAAAGTTAAATTTTTTAAATGTCTAGTTGGCCTAATATATATGTATATCAAAAAATTATTAAGGTAAAAATACACATAGATTTAAAATTAATTTACGATGAAATCACTTATTATGCATTAAATTTTAAAAATAACTGTAAAATTAATTTATGGTAAAATCACGTCAGCAATTATTTTTTAAATAAGTAAAAATTAATTATTAATATAATTTCAAAACCTATAATTAAATAATTAACCTAATTTAATAGGAATCGAAATTCTATACACGTATTATGTTTTTTGTGGAAGCCGCAAATCACATAAAATTGCAATTTATATCATGTAAGGCTTAGAAAATCTAACATATAATGTAAGTTTTTTTTTTTTTTTTTTTTTTGGCACAATCTTGATAAATAAGATGATCAATTTATATTTTTTTATTATTATAATCATGCAAATTAAAAGTAATTCTATTACTAATTAATAATCATTTTGGGTAAAAATTTTAATTCAGATTTGGATGATTAAACATGTGCTTAGCATAATATTTTTTTTTTCATTTCTGAATTACTCAAGGAAATTGATATATTTAACTTTTTTTGTATGGATATATTTCAATTTTTATTTTTATTTCTTAATAATCATTGGATTGAAAAATAAATTAAGTAGATCATATAATATTAACTATTACTAAATACTAATATATATATATATATATATAAATTATGAGTCAATACTACATATGATGTATTAGATTTTAAAAATGTTTATGTAATTGAGATTTCACATTTGCTTAATTGTGTGATCGCCGATTCAGGTATTCATCATTCTCTATCTTCTCATTCATTTAAACTGTGAAATCGTTTCTTAAATAATATTTATCATAGATTTTGAAAAAACAAATATTTATCATAAATATTCTTTGAAATTTAGATTATGTTTTGAATAAATAAAAAATAATATTTATCACAAATTGGTTAATTTTTGTTAGAATTTTTTCTCAGGACTATGATTTTTATTTTTGCTTCTCAGAGAGGGTTTATAGACAATTAAGTATTTAGTTAATTTGAAAATAGGTATTCAAATTTCAATTTAAGGAAAACAAGATATTCTGATAAATTGTTCTTCCTTTCGTGCAGGTAATTAAAAGATATTTTTTTTAAAGCTTTTTAAACATTATTTGTCCTCTTTGATCCTAAATTCTTCACATGATTACTACTTTTGTCGAATGATTTAATTGAACCATTACAATTTATGTTATTGCAAAAATCATCATACAAAAATTTGATTATGCAATCAAATGTTTAGTGTATGTTTATTATTTAATGATGTTGTTAGAGTTTTAAGAATAAAGAGAAAGAATTGTATTTTATATATATCTTTATTATCTTTACAAGAGAAGAGATACAAGATATTTATAGAGATTTAGGTACACTAATGGAGCCTTGATTGATGGAGGAATTGTGGTTGTTGGCTGTGCACATGGAAAGTCTGTAGAAGTCCACAAGAGAGCTGGAAGTAGCTAGAAGCTAGGTGAGGTGAAGATTGTTGAATTGAGATTAGGTATGTTCACATTAGCAGTATTCATATTAACATCCCCCCTCAAATTGAAAATGGTGAATGATTAGCCATCTGAAGTTTGCCAACAAGGTCATGGAAGCGTTGTGGTGGATGAGTTTTAGTAAAAATATCAGCAGTTTGATCAATGGAGGAGACTGATAGTAACCTGATTGAATCCTGTAGTCCATGATGATGTACAAAATGATAATAATTCTTAATGTGTTTAATGCGTTCATGAAAAACATCATTATGAGTAATCTGAACTGCGATTGTCACAATGTAATATAGTAGGAGATGACTGCTTAATACCCATATCTTGAAGAAGCTGACAAAGCCAAATTAGTTTAGAAGTAGTATCAGTAAGCGCTCGATACTTAGCTTCAGTACTAGATTTGGATACAACATTTTACTTTTTAATGCGCCAGGATATAAGGGAGTGACTAAGAAAAAAATAATAGCCAGTAGTGTAACGACGATCAGTAAGATCTCATGCCCAATCAGCGTCAGTGTATGCTTGCAAGTCTAGAGATGAAGATCTAGAAAAATGTAAGCCATAAAACAAAGTTCCTTTAATATATCGTAGAATTCGAAGTATTGCTGTAAAATGAGTGGTGCGAGGAACAGACATGAACTGCATAAGCAATATCAGGGCGAATGACTATGAGATAAACAAGACTGCCAACCAGTTGTCGATAGAGAGTGCCATCATTTAGAGGAGTACCATCCGTGGTAGAGAAGTGAGAATTTGCCTCAATTGGAGAGTTTGAAATTTTCTCATCTGTGATTCCAGCACGAGAAAGAAGATCTGTAGCATATTTAGCTTGAGACAAATAGTAGCCAGTGGAATCAGATGAGACTTCTAGACCAAGAAAATAATTGAGCTGCCCCAGATTTTTCATTTCAAATTTGTTGCTCAAAAATAGCTTAAAATCGCTGATGCCCTGTAAATCACTACCAGTTATTATCATATCGTCAACATACAAAAGTAAAAGCATGCAACCTTTATTGGTATTGCGAATGAACAAAACATGATCATAGGGACTAGATTGGAAACCAATTTCTTCAATAGTCGAACTAAATTTAGCAAACCAAGCTCGAGGAGCTTGTTTTAATCCATAAAGTGTTTTTCGAAGGCAACAAACTGTATTTGGAGAATGGTCATAGCCAACAGGAGGTTTCATATAGACTTCCTCATTTAGATCTCCATTGAGAAAAGCATTTTTGACATCCATTTGAAATAATTGCCACTGTTTGACAGCAATAATGGATAGATGACTACGAACAAAAGTAATGCAAGCTATAGGAGCAAATGTTTCTTCATAATCAATGTCATATTCTTGGGTAAATCCTTTAGCTACAAGTCTGGCTTTGTAGCGTTTAACTGAGCCATCTGCTCGAGTCTTTATTTTGTAGATCCATTTGGATCCAATGATGGACTTCTCTAGTGGTAACTCTACCATATCCCAGGTATGAGTATGTGTAAGAGCTTGAAGTTCTTTTGTTATAGCTTTCTACCAGAGAGGGTTAGTATTAGCTTCACGATAATTTTTAGGCTCATAGAGGGAAATAATAGCATAATAACAGTGATAATTATGAAGAGTAACAGGAGGCTGCCTTACATGAGTGCTGCGACGAGAAGAGGAAAGATCAGGTGGTGGATGAGGTGATGAGGCAACAGATGTTGGATGGCAAGGATCCTGAGACGATGGAGAGTCTGTAAGAGCAAGTGTAGAGGGGCCAACATTGTCTAAGTTGAGCTGTTCTGCAGAAGAATCGTCAGAAAAAATAATAGAAGGGTCTGTCAAAAAAGAAGGAGAAACATTCTGAACTTTAAAAGATGAAAGACTGAAAAACATTTTATATTCCCAGAAGGTAACATGACGAGAAATACGAAGCCGTTGAGAAAGTGGATCCCAACAATGATAACCCTTATGTTCAATTCCATATCCCAAGAAGCAACATAATCTAGCTCGTGATTCTAACTTTGTATGTTCATGAGATTGAAGAAGAATAAAACATGCACTACCAAAGACACGAAGAGACTGATATTCAGGTGCATGACTATAGAGCTGTTTATAAGAAGAAACATTACCGATGGTGGAAGTGGGAATTCGATGTATACGGCAGTGAGGGTAGCTTCTCCCAAAAAAAATTTCGGACATGAAGAAGAAATAATAAGAGCTCTAATAGTATCTAAAATATGTCTGTGTTTGCGTTCTGCTCTACCATTTTGTTGAGATGTTCCTGGACAAGATCTACGTACAATGGTTCCATTTTGAGATAAAAATTCAGATAAAACAGAATCTTTGTATTTCATAGTATTGTCAGTACGAGGAATTTTAATTTGACAAGAAAATTGAGTTTTTATCATGGAAGCAAATTGAATATAAATTTGAGGTATTTTTGGATATGTTTTTCAAAAGATATATCCATGTATAACGTGAAAAATCATCAACAAAAATGACAAAGTAATGAGAATCACCCATAATAGGATGGGAGGCTGGTCCCCAAACATCAGAGTGTATTAAATCAAAAGGTGCATTAGAAGTAATAGTGCTTGAATTAAATGGCAATGCATGATTTTTAGATAACTGACAAGGAACACAATCAAAATGTTTATTATTGACATCACCCAAATAACCAGTAGAAATTAACGTTTTAAGCCTAGAACTAGAAACACGTTCCAAACGGGAATACCAAATAGTAGAAGATACAACTGCAACAATATTATTAGACGGTAAATAAAGAGATTTGAGTTCAAACAGTCGGTCCACTTTACGCCCTGTCCTAAGGATTTCCTTTGTTCGTGGATCCTGCACAGTATAACCATTACACGAAAAATGTAAGTCCAAACCAAGTTCACATAGTTGACCAACAAAAATAAGATTTAACGATAGTTTAGGAACAAAGAAGGTATTAGACAAAAACAGATTAGAGGTAGATATAGTGCCAACTTTAGGAACAGATAGAACAGAGTTGTCAACAATATGAACAATAGGTGGTAAAGTGGGTACAGACATAGAGAAAAATAAGGATTGATTTGATGTCATGTGACTGCAACATGCATAATCAAAAAACCAGGAAGAATTTGTACCTAGGGTAACAGAAAGGACATATGAAGAAGACACACTAAAGGGAGTCTGTATTTATTGGAGAATGGTCTGAATGTCTTATAAAGTGAATGTGGGAGAGGTAGTAGCAAGAGATTCCTCAACAGCAGCAGCAGTGGTGAGAGAGCGGCCAGTTCCATAAGTACTTACAGAGGAGTTAGGTTTATAAGTATTTGGAGAGGGATTGACAGTGCCTGATCCAGAAGATTGTCGATTTTGAGGTCGCTTGCGAC
>CATKHJ011109222.1:0-11448 GCA_949750685.1 Vernicia montana
CAATATCCCTTCAGCTAGATTCACCACCTGGAACATAAAATGGTATTTGTAATACTCTATATACCATGACCATTTAGTTCAAACTGATATCAAATATTAAGAAAAACATTACCTATGAAAAGGGTGGTTGTGACATGTTTATTTGATTATTGCTCACATCAATGCTTGAATGTCTCATATTTGTTGCCTTTAAAAGGATACTGGATCAAATTTTAAGTGTTAGTGAATCTTTTTTTAGTAACATAAATCAAGTAGCATGCATTTATCTTTCTTACCTCTAAACTTGCTGAATTTTGTGAATTGGAATTGTTCTCGACATGGTATGTGCACAGATCTGCATTGTTGTAGTTGAAAATGCAGTCATTTGATACTTTACTACTTCCCTAAAATAAAAATAGCAGTCATGTTAAAACATTCAGTCAGATATTATAATTTATAATATATGTTAATACTTACATCTGGCATCCATTATACAATATATAGGGTGGGATTAACTGTTGGGGTGGGATTAACTCTGCATGTTGATTCCACATTGCCAGAATTTTTGATAGCTTTCCTCCTTTTAACCTAGTAAATTATGTCACATATTAATAGCAGAATTATTGAGAATGAATTTGAATATTAAAGAGCATATATGAAAGGTTTTTGTAAACTTACAAGCTGCCTTGTTGTGGCTCGCATATTGTTGTTGCCTTCTTGAGCTGGTGTAGTCTTGGCATGGTGTCTTTTATTGTGGCTTTTCATACCACAAACTTTACAAGTCCTTACTACACCTTTCCTAGAAACTCTGTCAGTATTTGCTAAAAACTCTAATTCCTCAGCTTCTAACCTTCTCATTTTTGCCTTCCTTCCTTTCTTAGGTTTTGATTTTTCAGGTGATTTAAGAGCAAGTATAGTACTCTTAGGCCATAAATCACTCCCATTAATTGGATTTATACAGTAACTATAAATTTTGAGGTAAGTGTTGACAGTGTAACACTCATCTACAAAATCTTCTAATCTCTCCCTATCCAACATGAGTGCAGACACTGCATGTGCACAAGGAATGGTAATGAGTTCCCATCTCCTGCAACTACATGTCCTCTCTAACTTATCAACTACATATTACCCACCAGGACCCACAACCTCAAACTTATTCCCCCAACCCACGTTGAGTTATAGTTGTATGAAAATTTAATAATTTTATAAAGTTTCTTCTAGATTTTAGGGCACAAAGTACCCTTAACCTTTTTCATAGCATCCTTTTTTATCCACAATATCTTCATTAATTTTTGCCTAATCATCTCTAAACAAGTCATAATACCCTTGTCCCTAGCCTCTAAAATGAATGAGTTAAAACACTCACAGATGTTATTCAAAAGAATATCACATTTTTCATGGGTTTTGAAATGGGACCTACTCTAGTGACTTGCATCTTTATTGCACAACCACTGACATGCTGCATGGCATTTCTCATCAAGTACTTCTATGCATTTTGTAAATCTATGTACATAAGATGCCCTTGCACAATCCCACAGTATGTCTTTCAGTTCTTTCCCTCTGAAATCCTTCCTAAAGTTGGTGTAAATATGCCTTACACACCATCTTTTTTCTATAGCAGGGAACAACTCATCCAAAGCTAGTACTAAACCCTAAAATATTAAGCAATAAATCAATGTTAGTGTATTAAGAAACAAGTAATTGTAAAATCAATATAAATAAAATATAGGTTAATAAATCATACCTTCTGTCTATCAGACATGAAAGTCCAATGCCAAGGATTTTTTTTGAATGTCAAACTCTTTCCCAATAAGACTTAGGAACCAAAGCCAGTTGTCCTTGTTCTCTCTTCTCACAACAGCTCATGCTAAAGGGTATATGTAATCATTTGCATCAATTGACACAGCACATAACAATTGCCCTCCATACATACCCTTAAGAAAACATCTATCTACCCCTATCAATGGTCTACAACCTGCCTTAAACCCCTCTTTCAATGGCCCTAAACATATATAAATGCCACCAAACACACTAGGATCATCAACATCTTTTAAAAGATGGTCTGTAATGCCTGGATTGGTTCTCAAAATCTCTAATCTATACCTTTGTAGACTTGCAAATTGTTCTTTCTCATCCCCATTGTTGAGATGAAGAGCTAATTTCCTAGTTCTCCATGCCTTTAACCTAGTCACATGTAAATGGTAATCATCCTAGATAGTTCTAATGAAACCTTTTAAACTCCATATAGGGTCAACCCTAAACCTCTCAATATAAGTCTCTGCTAACCATTTAACAATTACCTATTTAATGTTTTGGTCCTTACTACATGTGTGCTCAAAAATTTCAGATTTTATTTGCATTGTATTTTTGTCTGTTACCATTGGTTACAAAAAATGTAGAAATGATAGCCCTTACTACATTTAGCCTTGCATCTATTTTTATCATTAGGCTTAAACTTGATTTGCCACCTATTTTTCCTAACTCACTGCTTGCATGCTTCTTTAAACTTATTTAATGAATTAAACTTCATCCTAGCAACTAGTCTTGGATTATCCATATCCCTATTAGCCCTAAACTCAGGATACCTATCCTTACTTTGTTTTGACTCACCATCACTATCTGTCTCAGATGCACTATTAAGCTCATATGATGGAGCAAGGTCAGAGTCATCGCAGTTAATATCAACATCACCTATAATGGGGTCGGATGCAGCCATCTTCTTATGATTTCCTATGCCTATGTCTCTCTCTATGTCCTTATCTACATGAATGTCAAACAATTCATCATCCCCATCCTCCATGTCATAATCATTGTCTACAAATTTAGTGGAAGGATCCTCATAATCTTCATCATCATCATCTAAGCTACCCTCACTGTCAACATCATCAGTACAACTACCCTCATTTGTCCCAATACTCCTGCCATCTAATTTCCCCTTACCCTTATCTCTTAAATTGACAAACCTACTTTTCAATTCATTACTCTTTACTATTTATGAACTACTCATATTTGACTCTATTTCCCTAGCTAAATTCTTCACAAACACATCTATAATTTTCAAAGAATCTATATTGTACCACATTTCTAATACATCCATATCAATAGCTAGGGGACACAGACCCTCACAGAAATTGGTATTGGGTCTTTGCCAAAAATACAACATATCTCCATCTAAACCACACTCCTCAATCATTCTTTGTATTTCAATAAATGATAACTTATTAGGTGAACAATAATCAAAATAGTCTATAGACCCATGCATGTATGATACTAATCCACGTTCCCCACTATGATGCAAATGAATGCTAAAATATTCAGAACTAATGGCTGTAAAACAGACAAGCACATATAAGCAGCAAGTTAAAGAGAGCAATCCATATTCACATGGCCAAGTTAAACAGATAAGCACAACAACTCAGTAATCCAAGGCATAGTTTATTTCTAGGAAATATAAGGACATACTGTTTAAAAAAAAAAAATAGGGATAGACTGAAAATTTTTTTAATTTTTGCAACCCATATTTTGTAAACCCTAATCCATACTTTATAAAGTTTTGTTGTATGATTACATATTCCTACCCGATTGCCATGTGATATGCTCAGAATGTGCAGCATTTAAATTTTCATTTATTTTCAGGCACTCTCATTTTCCTACTATAGTTTATAGATAAATAATCAAGTTCAAGCATGTCTTGAGTGCTGTCCATTTTTTAAAATTGCAAATCCTTTTTCAATTATTATCTTATGAATAATTTGAAGCTTCTTAATATTATCTTAGAGACAAAAGGCAAAAGGAAAATATTAATTTTTCCAATAATCTTTTGCAATCCCTAATCTTAAAAATTAATTAATTTTTGTAAACCCTAGTTACTTTCTATAAACTCTAATTCACATATTTAATCCATATTTTGTAATCCCTAATCCTAAAAATTAATTAATTAAAAATTATTTAATAAAAACAAACCCTCGGTAAAAAAAAAAACCCTATTTTACTTAGAAACCCTAATTAAAAAATTTATCTGACTCCCAACTACATACAAGTCCCCACATCTTGTGAGGCCTCACCCAAACACTCCTCCCCTCGCTCGGGAATGTGAATGCCTTAAGGAAAGACTAAGCAATTTTTAAGGGAGGTTAAGGTACGAGTTTCGGTGCTCACGATTGGAAGCAGCTATCGCCTCGGAAAGTTGATTTTGAAAAGGATTCGGGAGTCGCCACCCTAATTTATTTAAGTGGGAAAATTAAGGAAAAACCCATTTTGACTCCAATTTATTAATCTTTGATTAATTTACCCAAGGATAAAATCACTAATCTTTGAACCAAGTTTGGGCTCGGGGATTAGGTTTTTGGTTTTAAATAATCTCGATTTGGCACTTAAATTTGATTTGACTTTATCAAATTGATTTCATGAATGACAAGTATTAATGACAATTTATAATGCATGAGTATGGCATAATTATGAGATACATAGGGAAATAAAGAGCGAGTATTTAAACATTCACAAGTAAAGGAGAGTATCTCCTCTAGCTCTTATGGGTACTAGGGAAATCACAAGATCGCTCCTTTACTCCAAAAATAATTAAATAATTGCTTTAATTGAAATCTACAAGAAAAGTAATAAATTGACATTTACATGGAAAATAAAAGGGGAAGGGGATTGATTGGGATTTGGATTTAAAACTTGGATTTAGATTCCAAGTGTGCCTACGTACCCCACTGAATGAGGATCAAAACCCACGTAGTTCGTTCCACTATGAGGTGGAAAGGGGGATTTAAAAATCAGTCAGATTTGATTGGTTTGAATTGATTTGAGATTTGAGTGAGGGTAAGAGATTATACCTTCTTTGTGAGTTTGAGTGGTGGGAGAGTGGTTTTATCGGATCGGAGTTCCGTTTCGTAAAATAAGGTTGATTTTGGAAAATCGCTTTTGATTACTTAATTACCCAATTTTAATTAATTAAAAGGATTAATTAATTAAAGTGATTAATTAAAAGGATTAATTAACCAAATTGAGTGAAAATTTAATTAAAAGAAAAAATAATTAATTAATTAAAATTGATTTTTAAGTAATTAACTAATTGAGAGTGGGTGGGAATTAATTTTTAAAAAAAAATTAATTAGTTAATTAAAATTGATTTTTAATTAACTAACTAATTAGAGTGAGTGAAAATTAATCAGGAAGAGAGAGAGAGAGAGAGAGGAAGAGGAAGCAAATGGATAGCAATCACAAGAGCTTAAGGTGTGTATAAAAATGAAATGGAGGGGGGTATTTATAGGAGATGTGAGGTAGGGGTAGTATAGGTAATGAAATAGTGAAAAGACCAAAAGGGCCTAAAAAGCAGAAAAAGGCAGAGGCAAATTCGGATTTGCACAAAAAAGGTGAACGGCCGCGATAGAGGGTGGCGGACGCGCGTGTGAATCACCCGCGTCTGCGAGGCAGTATCGCGGTATCGGCCAAAGCGCCTGGCTGACGCACCAGATGTCCGGGCGGACACGCTGACGCGTCTGCCACTAACTCGCGTCAGGCGCGTCAATGCGGAGGGTATGCACGGCGTCCGCGAGGCAGGTGGGGCGTCCGCCGACACGCCTCGCGGACGGTGCGTGGGCATCTCGCAGACGCGTGGCGGACACGTGGCTGCGTCTTGCAGATGTCTGCGAGCACCTCAGGTTTCGGGCTTTGGTTTGATTTTTAGGGCTTTTTCGGTCTATTTTTGGGAGTTTTGAGTCAGTTTTTGGGAGTTTCTGAAGTCTGAAAAATTACCGGTCAGCGGCGGTGGATCCAAAATTAATTATCAGACAGATTGGCAGTCAGTTTCAGGAGAGATTCAATCAGTTTTGAGAAAAGGTTGTCTGGTACAGGAGGTCCGATCAGGATTGAAAAAAATATCAGTTTGGATAGAAAAATATTCTAGTCAGCTCTGGTAGGTTTAGAAATATTTTTGGGGTGGTTTGACAATCAGTTTTGAGGAAAATCAAGTTAGTCTCGGGAAAATACTGTCTGGTACAGATGGTCCGGTTAGGATTGGAAAAAATGTCAGTTTGGATAGAAAAATATTCTGATCAGTTATGTGAGTTTAGAAGTATTTTTGGAGGTGCTAAAATGAGGGTTTCCAATTGCCCCCTCATCGGAACTGTCTATTTGTTAGACAGTTTTGATGAGCGTGAAGCCGAAAATTTTTATGGATCTGGGTTTGAAAAATGATTCTAGATGCATTGAAGTTGTCCTGGTAAATTTGGAGTTTGATTTGGCAGGTCTTGAGAGACTGGTGAATTTTTAGGTACGTTAATTTCTGGTCTTTTAAGCGTAAGGAATGCAACTTTGATCAGAAAATAGGCAAATTTGGTGTCCATGGGTAGAGAAAAATTATATGAACATGTAGGGACTCTCGGATCTGAATTCTGAGTTAAAATACCCTCAAAAATATACTTTTACTCAGTGAATATTTGTGGGGTATGTTTTTCCGTGCAAGGGGCTCTATAAATAGAGCCCCTTGGCACCTTCTTCATTTGCACATTTCTTCATCTTCAGCTTAAAATGAGCTCCTTCTTTCCTTTCAATTCAACGTTTTTTTTTTTTTTTTTTTTTTACTTTTCTTTCTCTTTTTCCAACAATAATTTTTTCTTTTTTACTGGTAGTAATTAATGACTTATTCTTATCAGTCTGCTTTGTTGCGCTTTTCAGATTTAACATTCTGCCCTGATGGCTTTGAGATCCAGACATGGAGCTTCCTCGTCTCGCCATACTGTTACCTCCTCGATGAGCAGTCCGCGAGGGGGCATTTACGAGCCGCCCAGAGACAACCCAAACCCTTCATTCCTGCTGCAAGAGCCGGATATGCACGTCTCACACGAGGGGCGTTTGGCGGTCAGTATTCCACCTTACTCTTTTTTTTTTCCGAGCTTTCTTTTTAGAAATTTTCTTGTCTTCAGCACGTATATACATTGGTTGAATATAGGCTGCGACGATTAAGAATAGGGGTGGATGGTGCCACTTAGCGTAAGTGATTAAGTGTTGCACCCCGGAGAGTGGTGTCCAAGAATTGCTGGAGCCCACTGGTTTCGTCAACTTTTTGGCGGTGAATGCATCTGATCATGCTAACATGATCGTAATCAAGGCCCTGGCTGAGAGGTGGTGGGATACCACTAACACTTTTCATTTTGCTTGTGGGGAGCTGACTTGCACTCCGCTTGACTTGTATATGATCTCGGGGATCCATTTCGGGGTTCAGTCCCTAGATATGTGCAATGACTGGAGGGTGACCTTCTCCCCTGAAGATATGCAAAATCTTATTGGCTTTGATCCTCCTAGGGATAACATTTACATCAGGCACACTTTTCTGTAAGAGAGGCTAGACTGGTTGTCGGCGAGCAACCTTGCTTCAAACGAGGTCATTGCTTGGTTATGCTTGCTGGTCATCATAGGTTATACTTTTACCCATAATATGAGGGACACAGTGGACCTGAATGTCCTGCCCAGCTTGGTGCACACGGATGTATGGGACCAGTATGATTGGGGAGTGAGATTCTGAGCACGATGTATCGCGAGATGATAGACCTATCTCAGGGATGCGTGTTATCTGTTGGTGGGACGGCTCTCATATGGGAGGTAGATATCTCAATCATGCCTCTTTGTTTTGACCTGTGGATTTTATACCTATTGTTATGACAGTTTTGTGTCACAGCTTTGGGCCTATGAGTGCTTCTCCTTCATTGCCCCTAGGCTGATCAGGCAACGGATATCAGATTTTTTGGCTGGAGTGAGATGGGAAGATTCGAACCAGGGCATCCCTCGCAGGCACACCCTGTTGACTATTCGGGCTTTCTTCGACCAGCTGGCTAATCATCAGGTATTTACCTCGTTGTTGTTTACCACTTTCCTGTTGTCTTGCTCTAACCTGTTTGCTGATTCTTTTTAATAGATTGCCCGACCCTTCAGAGAGAGGATGTTGTATGCTCCTCATGCAGTTTTTGCAGAGACCCTTTCCCGCAGATGAGCATTGTTATGGTCTCTTTACTTTCGTCTGAACTATCTGGGTGAGAGAGTCCATTTCCAGGTCATAGGATCTTGGTGTGTGCCCACCCCTCCTCCAGTAGACATGCGCTACGGGGCTGAGATCCAGGCTTCTCAGGAGCTTTTCAATGGAATGGAGGCCTACCTGTATCAGTGCCCCAATCTGAATTACTTGGAGTTCCGTGACTGATTCCTGATGCAGGAGATTACATGGTAGGGGCGACCTTCTACTATCTCTACCATCTCGAGGGAGCCTATTCCTCTGACTGCTCCTGAGGTTCCATCAGCTGGCTCATCTGGGGAGCACGTTCCCAAATTTGACCATGGCGCCGACCTCTAGCCACAGTACCGGCGGGATAAATTGGGATACAGAATACCAGCTTCCCGAGGAGATTGGATATTATGGTGCGGATGGCATCATGAGATCATGGCAGCTTCCTGGTGTTGTTTGCCCGGGCAAGCGGATGATCCCTGACGATGTTGCCTAGGTACTTTCTTTACTTCTCCCACCTTTAGAAATGATCTTTGGGTAGGATTTTCATTATATGCTTTCTGTGTTTCAGAAAGGATCCAAAACATCTGACGTTATCCTTTTCTTCATGCAGGCTCCTGGAGACTATGTTCGGTGCAATTATCGCATCTCTCGCAGGATGGAGGTAGCCATTGGTGGACTTCTCATGCGCCTTGACATCGCGGAGTCGCGGGATACAGATGTCGAGGACGTTCCTTGGAGGAGGAGGAGAGGAGGCCGGTTCTGATTGACGGCCGATGGCGAGGCTTATACTGACTTTGGCTTGCTTTCCATTGTTGTTGCTGCTTTTCTCTTTTTTACCCTTTTTTACTCCCCTGACGAGAGGTAGTACTTATTCGGATGACTGTACTACTTATGACTATGCACTTGATGTATGCACTTCTATTTTATGTTATGCGTTTTGATGATGCCAATGATGTATGCTTGTGTATGCATGATTTATTATGTGACTCTTTCAATACCTTGCTCTATCGTGTATGTTTATGCGCCATGGATGCACGTTTAAAATAACAAAAATTATATGCCATGTATGCAATTTTTGTGCAAAGAATGCATGCCCTAAGATGTGTCTTTTGCTGAATTACGGCTCCGATTTATTGCTTTTGCTCGACCCCGGTCTTGGGAACTGTGAAAAAGTCCAGTTTCTTGAGTTTTCTATCCCAAAGAGGGAAGAAAACATGCTGAAATCATGTTGTGGGGCCCTGCTGGTGTTGTGGGAGACCAAAAAAAACTGAAAGGGGATAGAAAAGCTGTGCATCCGCCAGAATGGTTGGCAGATCCGCCAATGGATTTGGCGGCTGTAGCCACACATATTGGTGGATCCTCCCAGAGAACTGACGGATCCGCTAGTGTGTCTGGCGGCAGAGTCATTTTCTAGCAGTTTTCTCTCTCTTCTTGATATGACAGCCATTTGCTATAAATAGGCACCCATCCCAAGGCAGAAACCATAATTTCTTGATTTTTGAGCCGAAACTCTGCCCGTTTCTCAAATTTTCTTTTGATTTTCATTCTTTTATCCTTTTTTCACTTGTTTTCTCTCGATTTTCACATCCATAGAGTCGTATTTTCAGTCATAATATGCATATATGGACCAAGAGACTCGAAAAGGTAGAGAGAATCAATTTAGGTAGATATGGCATTGCAGCGATGGTGACACTGCGAGGAGTTCGGGTTGACTGGGATTTTCTGAGAGCCTGTTTTAGGTTTTGGGATCCGGTGGCTCGTGTTTTTCACTTTGGTGCGACCATAGAGGAGCTTTGCCCCATGTTTGAGGAGTTCAGCGCCATACTCGGCTGTGATCTCGAGGTAGTCCTGGTGGTGCCGGAGTTCAGAGTAGGTCATTTTCAGATTTTCCAGGAGTTTCTAGATCTACCTGAGGATGCTGTGAGTCAAATGGTTATTGATGTCCAGGTGGACCTGACTGCAGTGATTGCAGAGTTTCAGGATATTGGTGACTCTAGGGACATAAGGAGACAGAGACTCAGAATGAGAGCCTTGGTTTTCTGTTTGGCTGTAGGGTATCTGTTCTCCGGTTCTGTCTGATGGGGTGATGCTAGAGTGACTAGCCTGGTTCTCCAGATGGAGCAGAGTCATTCTGTGGCTGGGGCAGTGTTGGCTGAGACACTGTTGAGTTTGGACTACTGTTTTCGGGGTCTGGAGAGATGGACTGTTTCTCCAGTTATTCTTCAAGTGAGGGAAAAAAGTATGTTTGGTCTTACCCTTCCTATCATTGGTACTTTATAGATGTCTGATTTTGGAATTTTTGGGTTCTTTTGCAGGTCTAGCTCATAGATCATCTCAGAGTGGTTGCTGCCCTGGCGAGGAGTCCTTGCATGGCTTCTCAGTACCGCATAAGGCCGATCCAAGTTCGCCGAGGCTCGGTTAGGGAGTGGATGGGGTGGTTGCTGTAGGTTGCCCCTGAGGACATACTTTGGCATTGTCAGTAGTACGGCATTAGGTCTTTTATGACCATAAGTCATGGGTACCGGGTAGTTTGTTTGCTGGGTCTGAGTTGGACTACTTTTTATTAGGGGACTAGAGTTATGAGGCAGATGGGCCAGACTCAGGATGTGCCCCCAGTTGTACCCTTCTTGGAGTCTGCACATATTACAGCTTCCATTGCCAGGGCTATCAGGGGTGGTTGGATGAGGAGTTATCATGCGGTACGCCCAGAGGTCGACTTCTAGACTACCGAGGCGTATATCAGCTGGTTGGTTGAGGTTATTTGGCCGGTTGAGAGAGAGCATTGGGTAGTATTACTGAGGGAGATAGAGGGTGACAGTACAAAGGAGGGAGAGGCTACTGGGTGTGCAGCCGATGATGAGACAGTGGGTCAGATAGGGGGAGAGACACGACCCTCGGAGGAGGTTGGAGGAGCTACAGAGAGTCCGACATGATAGGCTGTATCGATGATTCAGACTGCAGTGGCAGTGACAGAGGAGACAGTGACAGCAGTGAGGAGGCAGGGGGACACTACAGTCGTGTTGCAAGAGGGTTACTGTTGCTAGAGTGGAGAGGAGGACTGTTGTTTCCTATATTTCGAGGAGGATTCCTGTTGCAGCAGTGAGGACTGGTTCCCGGGCTGCTACTGCATAGAAAGGGATTTCAAAGAGAAGTTCTGGAGCTACTGTCACGACCTGAACCGACTAACTTACGAGCCGCGACGGTCCTAGGGCATGGGTAGGCGTAAGGCCACCAAAAACTCGTAGAACCCGATACTAATCTATAACTAAGCATGCATATACGATTCCCGGATCAGAACCCCAACACATTACTATAACAATCCACATCCATTCATCAAAGGAATTCCATTAACCACAAAGTAATATGCCATATATTACAATCCCAATTTGAATAAACACAATTCAACTATCATATACAATATCACAATAACCATGGAACTCTAGACTTTGACTCTTGGAGATACA
>CATKHJ011110352.1:0-45207 GCA_949750685.1 Vernicia montana
TAATAATAAATAATTTTATAATTTGATGATATTAAATATAATTATTATATAAATATATAAATATTATTTACTTTTATTAATTTGAATTTTTTTATTTTTTATTTTTAAATAATAAAATTAAAATTATATTTATTATATATATAAGGATATTTTAGTTATTTTTCATAAATTTAATAGAAAAAAGTACAAAAATTAGACGGAATGACTAAATAGTATGACAGAACCAAAATTAAAAAACTAATTAGTTAGTGTCACGACCCAAACTCGAGGGCATGTGACCGGCACTAGGGAACGGAAAAAAGTTTAAGGTTTTCAGAACCCGTAGTCAGTCTGACTTCTTACGAAACGACAAAATAATCAATATGACAATTGTAACTGTCACAAATCAAGGGTTGTGGACCAGCCTGTTAAACAAAACATGACAAACATCAATCAAATCAATGCCGCTCATGGCAATAATCTCTATCTCATCATTAACAACAATCTCATCATCAGGTTCCTGCTTAATAAATCATCAATCATGAGAAAACTTATATATCTTCTAAAACTCAACAACCCTCAAGACTCATCATACAATAAAATCATACCTCTGAATAGAATTACAATTAACAAAATAACAATGCGGAGTTCTAAAGTTTAAAATACAGAACAATAATGTTAATTATATAACTGAGTAATAAAATACAATACACCCGAAGAGTGATGGCGGGAATGCTCGAATAACATTTACTTCTCAAGCTCAACCTGAAACTGGAAAAAATGTTGAACAGAAATGAGCTTTCGACTTAATGAATTATATAGTTATCAATATAACATGTCATTCGAATGCCGGAAATGCTAATGCATAATGTCATCCAGACAACCAATCACATAATCAACCAATGATAGGAATTAGTCGATATGAACCACATTAAACCTCAATATGGGGAGCCGATCCCCCTATCATGGCTCTCTCCGAGTTCAAGTAATGTCTCTTAAAATTCAATACATAGGGTCTCAGCCATCCATGGCCAAAACCATGCAGCGTCGACCCGACTAGCAGCAGCGAGCGATGAGCAAGCTCCAAGCCATCATACACCAGTCACAACTCATCAAACCATAATCATCTTATCACAATCACAATCACAATCACAATCATAATCTTAATCTCATGTGTGGTCATATATCCTCCTAATTCCATATGAACAATCACAATTAATATGCAATACAAATACAACAAAACAATCACAAACATATGCTGGAATGCTTAATTTATTTTCATAATGTATAATTATATATATATATATATATATATATATATATATTATCCAGTTAATTAAATAAAAGGAGTTGAGTGTTATATTAACCTATATAACTCACAAACTTGACGGATGCCAAATTAACTCTCCTTAACGTATGACATCTCGCAACTGGAGAGACGCCTGAAATACTGATACTGTATAACAAGAAAAATTATCAGAACAAATACCACTCAACTACGACATAATCTCCCCTATAACTAGGACTTTATCCAGCTGAAACAATAGAAATAAACACTTCTACTGCTATCAAGGCTCACAATAAATCAACACAGCCCATGGACCTTGTCTGGGTCTCCAATTCAACAATCATCACAATTTCAATTCATCAATTCAACTTATACAACATTAATTAAATAAATACAATCCCTTTAATTCCTTTAAATCATTACTCAATTTGTAAATATTATTTTTAATAAAATTATTTTAGTTAATAAACCATGCAAAAATTCACATTTTTCAACCTTTAGGAAATATCATCCAAATGTAAATCATTCTTCATAATCACACATAAATTCAAACTCATTCTTTTACATAAAAGGAATATTTCCAAGATTGAAATCCTTATCAAATTAATTTGGTTCAATAATCCTTTTCAAAATAATATAAAACTTAAATTCAATAATAATATACAATTACACATTAAATTATACTTCAACCAATTAATTATAATATCATTTAATTAATTTACTTTCATAAAATCATTTTCTATTCATATATAAAATTCCTATCAACTTTAAATTCACTAACTTTAACTTCAATAATAAAAATAAAATCCTTATGATTAATAAACCATCCAATTTAACTCCAATAAATTCATAAAATCCCATAAATAATTCAAACCATTAATTTAAACCTGAATACAATAATAATACACGCAAAAATAATAATTTTTCGAGTATTAAACACCGACATAAAACCAATAACATAGCGTTATAGGCTTACCAGAGTCGAAACCTAGCGAACTAACTCTTGAATTGCGATGTACACGTGAAAAGTCATTCGCTGGAAGTTCTGGGTCACCGGCGGCGCGTAGGGTCCACATGCCAGTGACAGGCCGGCGACGCGCTGCCGGCGACGGTGGCGGAAGGAGAAACTGCTCATACCATTTTGCTCGTCTTGATGCCATGAGCTGGAAAATACACATCACTCACCGCCACTCACTGCTGTTTCGCCGGAAAACGGCACGGAAGTCTCGTTATCCCATTTTTCGATCTCTGTCTCCGGTGACAGATCGGTGGCAAGGCTGGTATTAATTTGAAGCTTGAAGAGAGACAATTCCAACGGCACCAGAATCGCTGAAAACCAAACTATGGATCAGCCAAAAACTCGATCAGAAGCTTCGGTAGCCGGCGAGACTGTGCCTTGCACGTATGCTGCCGATCATCGCCCGTTCCCGTCGCTGTTGGTACCCTGGTGATTGCCGGGAGTTGGGCTTCGCGCTAAAGGTGGCTGTCTCGTTAGTCGGTGACCGGAGATCGGTTTCCATCACCACCGATCCTCTCTCTCTCTCTCTCTCACTTCCCGTTTCCAGCAAAACAAAATATATGTATATTTAGAATAATAATAATAATTATTATCATAATAATTTACCCAATTGACACATAATAATATTTTCACATCATAAAAAAAAAATACATAATTTTCCCATAACAAATCTCATAAATATTTTATTTCATAAAATTTTGATTTACATAATTTTTTTTCATTACCTAAATATAAATATAATAAAAATATAATTAAATAATAGACTTAAAAAAATCATGATAATGATTTAAATTTTTAATTAAATATAAATATAGCAAGTCGAATTAAATAATTATATTTTCGTAAGAAAATAAAATTTTCTAAAATAAATAAAAATTCGAATTATTACAGTTAATTTCTCAAAAAATAAAAACAAATTAATTAATTAGATCAAATCTTAAGAATTAAATAGTAATTTACCTTTTTTCTTTATTTTCTTAGTATGTGTAGCATGCCTTTATTACATTCACCTAATGTTAATAAACAAGTTTATATTAAAAAAGAAAAAGTGCACTGTTAATGTCTTGAATTTTTTTAAAAAATATATTTTGATGTCAAACTCTAAATTATTGTTTTGGTCAGATCAGCTGAATTTAAAAAATGTATTTCATTTCGATGTTTTTGCCCATATTCTATCACCGGAACACTAACTTAGCAAAAAATGAGATCCATTTTCACGTAGCTAAAACTCCACTTGCATATGGCTAAAACCTCCACTCATCCATTGGACATAAAATGATGAAAATAACTTATTTTTTGAATATTTTTACTATTAGAAATTATCAAGTATACAATAGGATTAAAAAAAGGTAAAAAAATCATTTTTTATTAAACCGAGGAAAATGACTGGGCCTTGTTGAATCTGGACCACGGGATAAATGGCCTGGCAAGTTGGTAATTTTAGCAAGGAAAATGACGTTTTCTTTGTTTATCTTCAATGGATTCTGAACGGATAATTTGACTTAATTTTACCACCCGCAGAGGCTTCCAGCTTTCATTAGAGCTGCGAAGAGTTACAAGGCATGTGCACTTCCTAATTTAAGAGACCCAAAATCAGTGGGCAACAGGCTGCCCATAAAAGGGACGCCAGAAATCAATAACACCTAGTACAATTTGCCGTAAAATTGTATGGTCGGATTATATAATTGTGCCATTAACATTCAAGAAGAACCACATGTTGCGCGCAAACATTCTGTTCTATCCATTCATCTGCCCCCTAATGTTCGAGAGAGAGAACTTTCAACTTAATCTGTTCTATCCATTCATCTGCCTCTATTGTTCTTTGAGAACTTTCAAATGCAGAAATGGCAAGCCAGCTGAACATTTAAAATGAGATGAATATGATAATCTATATTGCATGAAAACTCCTGGATCTATATTGCATAAAAACTCCTGAAAAGTCATGTTTTCATTTCCTAATTTAAAACTTATAAAAATTTGTCCGAACCATTTCAAGCACATTTTCTTAATTTAAAAAAAATTAAAAACTCATGCATTTTCAAGTTTAAAAAAAAATCAATTCGCCCGTATCAATCCCTAAATAAAAATACCCTCTCAAAACTTTATTTTTCCTTATATATATAATTATTACTATTATTGTTATATTAATTATTATTATATATATATTTATAAATTATTATTATTTTTAGTATATCTTTATATTTATTCATAATTAAATATATATTTATAAATTAATATTTATAATATATACTTAAAATATAATAATTGTATTATTGTATACTTAAAATATAAGAATATATTTATAAATATTAATTTATAAATACAAAAATGCAAAAAATATAATAATTTATAAATATATATTTAATATTTTTTTGTATTTTTTTAGATATATAAATTAATATTTATAAATATACTCTTAAATTTTTTATATTAACGCATTTTTCCCACGTTTCGTATCTTATATTTTTAAAAATTACCGTTTTCCTCCTCATTTCCCATTTCCGTTCTACCTAGATGATAATCATCATAAAACCAACACACAAATTACATCAAACAGCATATCTCAACACTGAAATACAAACATGCATAGTATTAAAAAAACAGAAGTCCACGTCAAGGTATCACCCCAATATCCTAATTTGAGCAACTTTTCAAGTGAATGCCTCCCCAACTGCACGCTAAGCTGGCTGTGCAATGCCCTGGACCTAATGCCACCAGCCAGTACCCTGCATTTGTGCTAACAGACTCCACAATTAGCCACAAGCAAAAAATTAAAGTGCACCTGTTTACTTCAGGTAATCCTAGCTCAATATTTGAAAATCATGGCTCACATCTAACACTATCCAATGCACAACACATCACAACCCTCCTCTTTTCTCCGGGCTTGGGACCGGCTATGTGCTATATACCACATAGGCAGAGTTACATGCATAATAACAAAAATGCGAAGAATACTAGGAAAATGACACATGCATAACAACAAAAATGCAAAGGACACTAGTAAAATGACTTGAGTACCAAGAAAAATGACCTAGAAAGAGCAAAGCAAACAATCCTACAAGTTTAGTCTTGCATGCGTAGACCACTTAACACCCAAGCAAAGAAGATGCAACATCTTCCATACAGAATACCACTTGTAATTATAATGCAGAATTTTAAAATGCCCAATGAGGATTTTTGTTCAATCACTAAATATTTTTTTTGTGAAACATTATAGATATATACAAAACCAAAGATTCATCTTAGAACTTGATATTGAGAAATTATTCAAGCTGCTTTCTTGAATTTGTACCAGCTACAAGGTGAGAGAAAATATTCTTCTAATTCTTACTTTCTAGGTGATAGAAACAGTAGAAAAAAGAAATAACTTAAAAAAAAACCCTAAAATTTCAGTGTATTCACCCGATGCCAAGAAGATGTGCCATGAACAACAATTCAAATGATGTTTTTATGATATGTTGCAAGCCTCGCATCATAAAGAGAAGTAAATATATTTCTTGAAAGCTCTAGATTGGAACAAGAAAAGATCCCCAGGCCAATTTTTATGGTATATGAGCAAAACGATGATGAAAACTACACCACGATGAATTTTCTTGGAAGGAAAAAAAAAAAAACCTCAAATAAAAGACAAAACAAGAATTTGACTAAATAAAGAAATAACCATATAGATTAAGCAAATTTATGGTTATACAGAACACAAAGCAAGCAAATTACTACTACAAACAAAAAAGACATACCTCACCCTCACCCATTCGCCAATTTTCCATATCAAGCATAGCTATGCAGATTTTTCTCTCTTCTCCAATGTTTATAACACATGAAAACCAAAAAAATTAAATGAAAGGAAGCCACACAAAGCAAGCAAACTTTTTAAAAAAATAGTATATAACTAAGACAAGCATCACCTTCGCGTTTGAAAAGTAGTGACAGGCAAACTGCAGAAAGATAAAAATTGGAACACGAGATAGATATCAATGCAAAGACAGCAATTTAAGTAAATGACGCGTGCTCATAAGAGAAACACACTATGCAGCAACATATCAACAACATTACTGCATAAATGCAGCAGGAGAAAATGGAAACACACAAACTGTTCACTGATCAATTGCCTAAAATATCTCTAGTTACCGCAATCATACCCTGGAGAGAGAGAAAATTATCATCATACCCTGGAAAGAGAGAAAAAATTATCTCAGATCTAACACCTACAGAAAGCAACTTAATAAGAGCAAACAAGGCTTGAGCACCACATCAAATACTTCTCAAATCAAAGCCATAATCTTGCAACACTACTTCCTTCCCACATCAAAGCCATAGATCTTGCAACACACCAGCGAGATTCTAAAGACAGGTAAATCTAGCACTTTTGAGTAATCCATAAAATTCAAAATGTAATAAGCAATACCTAACAAGAAATTACGAACAATATATCATTAAATCAAATACTTCCTGAAATGAACTTTGCCTGTAAATATTCCATGAATTTTTCAATGCTCTAAAGAATACTTGAAAAACAAGTATCTATTCTTGTTTTAAGTAGAACTTCTGAATCCAGTGACTAAAGCAAAGAAACACATACTTTTTCTATAAGATGAATTTAATTAGCAGCAGGAAGCCATAACTCACTCTAAAAGTTACATTCCTCAAAATCTTTGAAGGCAGTCAAGGGTACCCTGATAAAGGAAGCAACAAGACCTCAGGTTACAGTTCCACCATTTGAGAAAGAAATTTATAATAGAAAGCCACAAAAAATAATAGTAATGAAAAAAACTCCGTCCCCCAGTATATTAGAAGGCAAAGAACGCTCCCTGACGAATCTTTGGTCCACTGTTCCCCTGGAAACACATGCAACTAAACCAGCTCAGATTCCTACTTCTATATGCCATATAGCAGCAAACTAAAAAATTGTTGCAACTAAAAAAAACTCCCTGTAACACTTCGCCAACATCTTTCCACACATTAGGTTAAAAAGAAAGATCAACAGTTCCCATTAAATCTATATCCATTTATTTATCTTATCCACACAATGGATGGAATTCTGGAAATTGCAAAGTCAAGCTCAGAATATGATATCTAGGAAGTATAAAATAAAAAGAATGTCATTCAATTAAATCTAAAAGAAACCCCTTGTTCAAGTTTAGTCCACATCTTCAATAGATAAAAGATAACACCTGGGAAAACAAGAAAAAACCTCAGTTTTGAGTTGAATTTGCAAAGAGCAGAGTTACTATAGAATTATAGGTGAACTAATTAAAAAAAAAAACAAAATAAAGCTCCAAAACAGACGTTACCCTATGTATTTCAAGACGTCATGCCAACCAATCCATGACAAAAAAATATGTGTGCAGGAAATGAACCAAAAAGAAGCCAAATTATGAATCATCAAAAGAAGCCAACTTAACAAGAACAAAGGACATAAAATACTCCTCCTCCCTCTCTTAAAAGCCAAAGCCAAGATCTAACACAAATAAAACAAGTTAATTAACACCTTAACTTATTGTGAATAATGCAAACCACAAAAAAGAAGAAACTAAATAGAATAACTTATTGGTCCACAAAGGGACCCTTAAAAAAAAATACTGTTCAGATTCAGCATCCTGTTCCATTTAAGACTAATAAACTATGAGCAGAAAATCTTAAATGACAGATCACACTCCCTCCTCTAAAAAATACTGGACCAAGGGGATCCTGAAATGTACTTTGCAACACACCAGTGATGCCTAAAATTCATAATATAATATCCAATAACCTAACAAGAAGAAATCATGAACTACATATCTATTCCTGTTTTGAGTAGAACTTTAGAATGCAGTGACTAAAGCAAAGAGAGACATACTTGTTCTATAAGACTTGAATTTAATTTAAAAGCAGGAGACCGTGAGACACTCCAAAAGTCACCTTGACCCTGATAAAGGAAGGCAACAAGATCTCGAATTACAGTTCTATCATTTGAGGAAGAAATTTATAATAGAAAACCAAAAAATTTAAAAAAACTCCCAAAAACCAATATATTAGAAGGCAAAGAAAGCTTCCTGAACAATCTTTAGTCCACCAAAACCCCTGGAAACACATGCAACTACACCAGCTCAGATTCTACTACTATTATTTGCCTTATAGCAACAAACTCATAAATTGTTGCAACTTCAAAAAAATAAAATAAAATAAAAAGGCCCCCGGTATCATTTTGCCAACATGTTTCTCCACACATTGGGTTAAAAAGAAAGATGAACCTTTCATGTTAAAGATCCATATCTATATATTTCTCCTATCTACACAATGGCCAGAATCCTGGAAAATCACAGTCAAGACTCAAATTTAGTATTTAGGAACTATAAAATATAGAGAATGTTACTTAATTAAATCTAAAAGAAACCCCTTGTTCAAGGTTAGACCACATCTTCAGTAAATGACAGATAGGAACCCCTTGGGAAAGAAAAAAATCAGAGTTATTATAGGATCATAACTGAACTACTAAAGAATAAACTAAAGCTCAAAAAGTCACTCCATGCCAACCAAATCAATGTCAAACAAATAACTGCAGGAAGTGAACCAAAAAGAAGCCAATTTAAGAATTATCAAAAGAGAAATACGCAACTGAATCTCAGAGCAACACCCAAATGAAAACTAACATAAATTGAGTACAAAAGACATAAAATACTCCCCCTCTTCCTAAGAGCAAAAAGCCATATTACCATTTGACACTTCCAAAGACCCTAACACAAATAAAACAAGTCAATTAACACCTTGAAACTTATTGTAAATAATACCAACCACAAAAAGAAGAAATTATGGGCAGAATATGCTTATCAAACACTTTTGGAATGATCTTGGTTGATTAACACCAAAACTCCATGTAAATAATGCCCGCCATGATAAGAAATTATAGGCAGCATTTATCAAACACTTCTGAATTGATGTTTGGTCCATAAGGAAGTTCCACAACTTTCTCAGTGCTTCGGATCCTGGAAAAGCAAGAACCCAAAGCTCGGATCCTGGAAAAGCAAGAACCCAAAGCTCACATTCTTTTAAGTAGAAATTTGAAATTTTGTTAACAAATAACTAATGCACAAGAGACTTCCTGGTCAAGTCTGTCCTCATATTAACAGTCATTTGAAGAATTGACGAACTCATCCCCATAACTGCAATTAAGAAGATGCAAAAACCTAACTAATGAACATGATGCAAAGAATTGATGATCAAAACTAATTGAAGCCAGAAGCACAAAAGCTGATATTATAGCAAACACGCAAAAGAAAATACTTCCTGATCAATAATAGCCCACCACATATTTCTCAAAATATGAAGGGACCCTGAAAAAAAAAACACCGTTCAGATTCAGCATCTTGTTCTATTTAAGACTTCTAATCTAAAAGCAGAGAAACGTAAATGATACATCACATCCCTCTCTAAAAATACTGGAGTTAGGGAACCCTGAAGGGAGGCAATACTCAGGTCTCCATCTATTTGAATAACCTGAAATATTGAAATTTCAAAAACTTCAGTGTAGTTGAAAAAACACACAGACACAAAAGCCAAAGGCTTCCTTGATCACTGTTTGCCAGCTTCTCACATTATTAATCAACAAAAAATGATACTTATCAATCTCTGTCGACATAATTCTCTACACACTGAAAAAAAATCCTGGAAAATCACAGCAATAGTAACTCAGAATCGACACTACGTGGAAATGTACAAATGGAAATTATAGATAAAGATCCAAGAAAACCCCTTGCATTCCACATCCTCAACAGAGACGGAAAGGAAACCATGGTACAAGCAATTCCACTTTTTGCTCCTATCTACAGAAGTCGGAAGCCAAGAAAGAGTTGAAAGAAGTTCCAACATAATGCTTAAAGAGTCACTTGATCAACACAGAATTTCATGCATAGACAGATCATTTTCGTACTTGTTAGTCTTTGTCAGAAATATCTTTATACTTAAAAAGAAAATCTGCTATCAAGAAGAAGGTTTGCGAGGTAAAATTGCCATAATAAAACCCTACATTCAATTTGTTATCAAAATATAATTGCTAGCCTAGTGCACCATCGAAAAAATAACATCAACCAAACTCCAATTTTCCAAGAAAACTAAAGAACTTGATGTTGTTGCATAAAACGCTTTCAAAAAGTATAACATAGATTAAGATCAGTACACCACCTTCCCACGATCAAACAGATTTCATTACTTAAGTGCCTCAGTTCTGTTTATTCCAATCCTAAAACCACAAAACAATCAGATCAAGAATTCTACCATCAAATCGATGATCCAATAAATCAAAATCAAAAGTCATTCAAAGAAGCCAAGGTAGTCAGATCTTCAACGAATAATTAGAAACCAAAACCAGGTATGAAAAATATCCACCAAACCAAACCAACTGTTCCCTTCGCATCCACAAGCCCGTGCACATACAATCTACCAAACTCAAAACTGAAATCCAAGAACCAAATATACACGCACCGATATCATATATGATACGAAAACTCAATCAGAGAAAAGAAGCATAGATCGCAGATCGTAAAAGCAAAGAACAAACCAAACAATTAAGAGACTCGCATTATTAGCCCTAAGCACGAGAAGAGGAACGAAATTACCGAGCGCCTGGATCCATCCAGCACCGGAGACCAGAACCAAAATTGATCGAATTATGGAAGGATAAAGGGCATTTATAGACAGGATGAATAAGATAGAAATCTAAGATTAAAGTCGTGATTGATGACTTGGACGGCTAAGATTTATTCGAACCATAGAGTCGGTTGCCTTTGGACGCGGTTTAGACGGTGGAACCGCTGATTTAGCTTTATTTGTACGCGTTTTAAAGATAAAATAATCAAATGCCAGGTTAGCTTTAGATAAAGATAGGCCACATGTTAATGACATGCTCGGTTGGCGAGAAACAAAACAATGGTAGTAATAAAAAATAGTTAGTGGATACTGGATAACCATATATATATATATTTAGATTAATATAACCTCACAACCATAAAATTTTGAAATACCTTAAAAAATAAAAAGATGATCCATAGTACCGTTGTGGCCTATTCAAATTCAAGGTAACGGTGGGTGGGTACTGGGTAGACATGTTGAAGAGTCCAGTTGAATTTGAAAAATATTAACTATTAATTAAATTTTTTAAAGGTTTAATCCCTCTTTTTTATTTCTTTTTTGAATTATATCAAATCTTTTTTTATTATTATCAGTATTTCTTTTTTTAATTAGAGCAAATCCCTCCTGTTTATTGTATTTTGTATGACTTTGATGAACTTTTTTCTGGCAAATTAATGAAAAAAAAGTGCGCAAATTTATGGTCTTTCAGAAGTTTTAGAATTGGAAAAAAAATAAATTTTATCTTTTGCACTAATTAACGAAATCTGGAAGGAATAATCCATTGCTATCCTAGCAATAAATATGCGCCAGACTAAGCTACTATGGGACAAGAAATGGGAACCGAGCTGTGCTGGTTCGAATTCAATGGAACTAAGCATACAAATACCCCCAAAATAATCAAATAGAAAGAACGAAAAGAAAATCTAGCAGCCTTCCAAAAGATTAGGTAAATCCATTCATTTTTTTTTCCTAATAACCAGAATATGCAGTAATACAAGATCTCCTCTAGCAATTTACATGGTTATGAAAGAACAAAACAATATAAAGAAGCAATGGGCTGATCAAGAATAGAGATAAAAGGGGAAGGGGGGAAAATTCCTAATTCTGAACGTTTAACTTCAATGCAGCCGCCACAGCTACTCACAATTTGAGTAATCAAGGAAGTGGAACAGTGAATGCAGCAGCATAGCGTTCAACTTATCAATGGCTTAGCCTTGCCTATGTGGCCCATGCTATTAACTAGATCTTTTCGGATGCAAACAGGGAACATATTGATGTCCTTTAGCAATTTCAACCGCCAGAGTACATAAGGGAAACTCAATTGATCCCGAGAAGTGAAGCGGACCACTTCATTAAACCAGAGGCACATAAACAGATTAGTCAATGGTATATGCTCCCTCGCAATGACCGAAGCTTCATTTAAAGCTGCATAAATTATCAATTTGTTGATAACCACATAAATATTAACTCATCATATTTCTATAACACCAAAAGGAAAAAAGAAAAACATTATGATGATACTAGCAAACTCTGCCAAATCATATTAGTTCCATGTTTTTAGGCTGTAAATCATGCATTTCTTATTGGGATTTGCCCTTTCTAAGCTGTTACTTTCTCAAAGTCCAGTCTCAACTCTTAGAGCAAATTTTCAGTCAATAAACAGCTACATGAGATTAAATTTAATCATAAAGATGGATTCAGTGTTGGTTTAAAGCTTCCTATTGGCTAGTATCATTTACAGCAGATTTTATTGTCAATGCCAAAATCGCATGTGATAATATCAAAGGAAGAGCAACTTACCCTTCTTTCCATTATATCTCTTATCTTCAGGCAAGCCATCCCGTCGATATTGAGTCAACTGCACCTCAACTTCTTCTGGAGTGGCTTTGTGTTTCTTGACAACAGCTGTAGCCTCCTCATACACACTGCTGCGAGCTCCATGTTGTGAAATTGCTAATACCGAATTTGAACGCCAAAGAAGAGCTTCTAGAACACCTAAAGGGTCTCTTCGAAATTGGGATTTTGAGTCTACCCAAATAGAGTACTTAGCTTGAGGAAAGAGACGATGTCCCAACATCTGACGGCAGCAGAAGTGAAATGAATACTCACAATAACAATAACATCCAATCAGAAGAACACCAATGATGGAAATCTACCATACTTCTGAATATACCACCACAATAAATTGCAAGCATCATTGATAGAAGGGCTAATAAGTTTAACAAATGAGAAAAAGACAATCTTTCTGAAATTCTTGACAGTAAACCAGATACAACTCAGTAGTTATTTTTCTCTCATAATTTCCCCTTTTTAAGTGGATTAAACACTATTTTGATTCACTGGTTCATAGACTCACAGGAAACACAAGCTCCATGTGCAAAGTCAAATCCGTTTGAGACATGGAATACACAGATGATGACAACCATAAATGAACACATCGAAGAAATCAAAATTTGGCATAAAGTCAGAAGCAAAAAAAGGAGCAATTGCAAACAATATTTTGACAGACACATGCTCTATAGTGTTAGTATATGATTTTAGTGTATTACTACAATACCTTTGGAATTTTACCATTTAACCTTTGGTCTGTAAAAGGAAGATCCCTTACAACCACAATGCGCCATTTCCCAATAAACTGGTCCTCACCAATTCTGCGCCCCTTTGATTCCTGAGTTGCTAGAGTGATTTCATCCCAAAATGCAACGTAGCAAACCTGCACCGGTGTAGTCAAAATACATAGAGTGCTTGTTGACGTCCAAGCATTAAAGTAAGATTCCAACAACCTTGAAGCTAACCTTTTGAACTGATGTGTGTGACATGCCAATGGGTTGATAAAGGTCATCTCCACCACCAAATGCACAAGTAGACACCACAACTTTGCAGGTTTGCATGTAACTTTTGTCCTCATCAGAAATCTTGAATCCTCCATTTTCACTGTAAAAACCACAATGTATTTCAGCTGTTTCATTCACCTGAAAGCCAAAATTTCCAAAAAAATATGAGCAAGAACCAAAGGCTACTGAAAAAGTTTAACATCAATCACATTCCTAAGTTGCATCCTAACATTAAACATCATAATCCTATGAGTCATCCTGAATCAGTTCAATGATGTGAAGATGCAGCTTATAACCTTAAAACTTCTCTCTCTTTGGTCAAAGGTTTGGTCTCCAGTAAATAAATTAAATCTTGTACCCTCTGTGCGCAGTTGAGAGAGGGTACTATTCCCTCCTCCATGTTGTGCATCTTTCTCTGATATGTATGCCACATTTTTAACAGGACTATTGAATTCATCATGAATGGGAATATCTAGATGTTGAAGTTCTTCAAGAGGTAGTAGCTTCAAGCAACCTGATACCATCCACAAATGTGTGTCACATATGGCTTTTCAGTTTCACATCTGCTATATTTGAGATGATCAAGGACATCATAGGCGTTTAACACCTGAAAATGCTGCTAAATTTTAATAACTATTACATCTATGGGCATCTAATTATCAAGAAGAGCTGGAACCCTAAACAAACATCACTATACACAATAAATAGCTAAAAGAACGAAGCGTCGAAAACAATAATTACTTACGCGGTGGATCAAGCCGATCCAAACTCCCTCCCACATTCTTCTTCGGTTCGCCAATTCTTTGATTGACTGTAAAATCCGGTGTCTTCTTTCCGTCGTGTTCTGACTTCAAATCCAAACTCGGTTTTTTACCAATTCTCGAAGCTTCAAACACGAGTAACCCAGCTGCTGGAAGGAAAATCAAAACCATCCAATATTTTAAGAGAAACCTGAGAACACGCTGAGCCAACTCGTTCTTGATTCGATGCCCCTGCTGTTTCTTGCGCTTTCTACGTACTCGGACTCGCATCCGACCGAGTTCATCCGATTCCTCGTCCGAGACGGAGATCGAAATACTGTTGTTGAACGTAGAAGACGACATTGAGAAATACTTGATTGCAGTGTGAAATTCAAAATTGGTATTTGGGGAATTAGGGTTTGGAGGTACCACACTGCGAATCTGCAAACACTCAATTGACAATAGTAAACAGTTATGAGTCACCGGTCCAGCAAATCGTACACGGATGGGTAGAGTTTTGGGTTTCCCTTTCCTTTTATTTTCAACGGTATTTTCCGAATGAGAAATTCCACTTCTGTGTAGGTCAGGTCCCTATGGTTGTTTTATTATTATTATTATTTTTCTATAAATTATTTATTTCTTGAAATTTGATCTAATTAATTATTTAGTCTCTGTATTTTGTTATTTAATCTATGAGATTTTGTCATGTTAAACATAATAGTCATACCGTTCATTTTAACCGTTAAAAACTTATTAAAAGACTAAAATACCCCTTTTTTCAGTTAAATTTTCCCCTCACTTTCTTCATAATTGAAACCCATGAAATCAAATGAAATAATAAACAAGAAAAAACAATCTTGTTAAATTTTCCCACAAGAAAAAGTAATTAATTTTTTCCCTCGTCATCAATCATCAATCAGATTGTTTCGTTGCCATAGAATCTCAAAATTGTTTTAATTATTCTTTTTCAATTACATGAAGCCATGAACAAGAAAAAACAAGGAAAAAAAAAAAAGTCCAGGATCATGTTTGAATTTAATGATTTAGATGAATGTTTGCATAAATATAACAAGATTTTAATCTTAAAATAAAATCAAGTAGATGATTAAAGTGATAAAAATAAGTAGAATAAATAGCATTTTCACATTAAAATTGATTTTAGACGAAATGCTCTTGGTTAATCCTTGATGATTAGCTTCGTAAAATTGTAGAATAATGGGTTTGTTTATAATTTTTTTTTTAATTTGAGTTAAATATGAAAAAAAAAAATCAGAAAAAAAAATAGCAGTTGTAGAAGAAATGACGACCAACAACGATAATGGAGGAGATGGCTAGAGCAACTGAACCAGTGGAAATTTTTTACTAACCCAAAATCATGAACAAAGACGAAGAAGAAGAAATTTGTGAGTTGAATCAAGTTTTTTTTTTTTTTTTTTTTTGAGCAATTTTAACAAACAAATGAAGGAGAAAATGAAAACTAAATGAAAGAGAGACTGAGAGCTAGTGACAGAAAAGAAGCGTGAGTGAGAGATGGTATTTTTGGTACAAAAAATATCTATTTAATATTAAAAAATTCGTTCCAGAATAGACTAACGGTAAATTGAATAAATTTTGGACGGAATGATTAATTCCAGTGACGGGATAAAACTTCAGAGATTAAATAGTCAGTTTCACAAAATGCATGATTAAATAGTTAATTAAGTTAAATCTCAGAAACTAAATGGTAGTTTATCCCTTTTTTTTTCAATCTTTTCAACCTGATTTTTAGAATAAAAAATATTTTTTTATAGTATTAAAATGATATAATTATAATTAATTTTCAAATTTAGAGTAAAATGTTTATTTTAAAAGATTTAGATATAATTAATTATAATTTATAAAAAAAATTATGGACTTCTCATAAAAAAAAAAAAAAAAACCTTGTTAGTATATACACAAAATTTTGGCAAAACTCGAGATTAATTCCAGGCGAGCTTGGACTGACCAGCGGGCCACCCTCTAAGAATAGTCCAATGATATGAGGAATAAAAAAAAAAAAAAAAAATTAAGTTTAGACTTTATATGTGTTTGTAATATTTGATATAATTATTAATTTCGTGTAGAATATGTACTGCTTTAGCATTAGTTTTATTTCTATTTGGAATCCTGCAATGTAAATAATATCCCTTGGCAAAAATAAAATCCGGTTTCACCACCCTATAATTTCAGAGGACCTTTGAAAGTAAAATGGTTCAGTTTTACCGACTCCTTGAAATTTTGAACCTGTTCGGTATGAAAAACACTGGTAGAGATATATCTAAACATTAATTTAAATATCAATGACTGAATTCATCTTCAAATGAAATAACACTAGCAACTTTTATTAATAGTCCCGCTTGAATTACTCATTCACATGTAAACTTCCTACATAAAGAAAATGTAAGGAGAGAATATACAGTAAAGTTCAATATAACAGAGAAACTAATATATATATAAAAGCCTTCATTTCTATTTTAAAAGAAAATGAGAAGGGGGAGGGTGGAGGGTGGAGGGTGGAGAGTAAGAATAGCCAAGTAAAATTCCTATGGCAACAGTAAATTGCCTAGATTATGAAAAGCCATAATCAAGTTGTGTCCCCGCTAAAAACCATTGATGAATCACTATATTAATTATATATCAAATAATGAAGCTATCTCAAAGTGTTCTCCCAGCATATCTTCTGAGGAGCACCGAATACCCACCACAAACGAAACTCATAGAAGCTCAATAGAGGTCTTTAATCATTGTATTTACATGTGTCAGTAGTTTTCGACTGGTGTAAGCAATCTTCTTTGCCTGAAAATACCTTCCAAATTCCAGCAAAAATATTTCAGGAAACTGATATTTGAAACGAGGCACAAAAGAATGGATGATAAGTAAGTCATGAAAGATTAGACACCAACAATAACTAGATTGAAAATTTTGAATATGCGTAGCACTTACACTAGTGTTCTTCATATCAGCACCTGGTGCCCCGATACATAGGAACTTCTGAACATACCTCTTGACTTGTAAGGTGCTATCCTATGAACTGTCCACTTTAGAGAGCCCAACAAATCGTTCTCAATACAATCATACCTGCATAAAGCCAACACATGCACAGGAATTACATAACAGTTGTGGATGCCTACACATGCATAGAATAAGAATCACTAGATTCTTCTCCCCATAACATCAAGGCAGTTTGTTTTGTATTCTTCTCACTATATCTAATAGTTGCCTTCTTATCTCAATGCCAGTCAAGCATTTCACAATTATAATCCATTTTTACACTATCATGGGTTTGAACTGCATCTAGTAGAAATTTTGCACAATCTAGCTAGAAGTAATTCTGCATTTGGAAGCATTCAAAATTTTAGTAAGAACTCACAAGTTTCGGCAGAGGTTATCAGTGGACACTGAAACAGCAATGATCCTCATTCTCAAATCAAAAATTTCATCCTCTTTGTACTGGTCAAATTGCTCTTGTAGAAACAAGGAGAGCTTCTCAACATTTCCCTCAAACTGCTGCTGCTGGTTCTCAAACAAGTTCTTTTTAAGTTCCTTTTCCTCATCTGTCATTTCATCTTTGAGTAAGTCATCACCGAACATATAATATGCAAAAGGATAGGTGACTGAAAGAATCTGCCTTGATCTGAAGAGTATGTATAGTCCATTCATTATCCAACTGAAATCTTTAGATTTCAATTCTCTC
This sequence comes from Vernicia montana, assembly GCA_949750685.1. NCBI lineage: Eukaryota > Viridiplantae > Streptophyta > Magnoliopsida > Malpighiales > Euphorbiaceae > Vernicia > Vernicia montana. Next base: position 18,176 of record CATKHJ011110352.1, read on the forward strand.
TCTTCTAGTGCCAATATCTTTCTCCTAATGTTTTCCTTAAGTTCAGATTCAAGCTTAAAGGAATCTAAATGTGCCTTGTATCTGTTATGGTAGTGAACGTAACGCTCCAGATCCCTTTTTGCACGCTCAGTTTTCTTTTCATGGTCTTCTTTGTATCGCCCACAACTGTGGTTAGCTATACTTGTCCAAGTGTGTTCTCTACCAGTGGCACCACCACAAAGCCAACTGTAAAGCAAGGGCAAGAGATGAAAATGACATTTAAATGAACTAGCAAGAAAACAAATAGCTAGAAATCGCCGACTAAAAAATAGCCTAAAAACAGAGGGCCTACTATAATCATCTATACCGCCTGCACACCAACCAGATGCTATCTAGTCTACAGTATTTAACAAATTCTTCTCAATGATTTCAAAGCAACAAAATTGGCTCAAAACAAATCAAGTTCTATAGTTATCATCAAATAATCCCACTAAGCTGAAGTCAGTGAAAACAACATTTGCAGGTCAATCCAACCCCTACACTCCACCCAAAAAAAAAAAAATCAGAACAGGGACCAAAGTAGAACACTGAGTTGTAGTCCACATGTTCATACACTACAAAGGCAAGGAAAAAGATGGAAAGTAAAAAGTTAAACATTTTAGTCATCACAACAATACAAAGTAGCTAAAAGTAAAATTGTAGATCCATGACAAGCTAAAGAATAAATTTTGTAGTTTAATTTTAGGGAAGTAAATAACACCAAGAAGACATCCTGGCAGTAAGCTTTGGAGTTTCCACTAGGGGGTCTCAGTCTCTTGGGTTGAATCCCAAAGGGTTTGAAGCAAGAGGGTTCATGGAAGGATAAAATAAGAAGAACAAGAAACAATGGAAAAGATAAATAACAAGGAAGAAGGAAATAACTTAAAGAATTCTCACCAAAATGCTTGCCCACAAACACAACAGACTAGGTTGCATCCTCCATTCTTTTCAACTTGTTTGTGACATTTTGGGCAAGGCTTCGTATGGACTGTAATCCAATTAACTGTCTCTGATTCATCTCGGCATTTCTTGGACCAGCATTCCCACATTATGCATGAACAAGGTGAGTGTGCTTCAGACAAGCAACTAAAACAAAATTGTTCACCACATGCACATTCAACCTCAAAAGGTTCATCATCCTCAACTTGTATTGCATTTCCACAATGGGGAACACTAGGGCACCATTTAACTCTTTTATTGTCCTCAATATATGATTCAAAAAGGAAACGATCAAATTTCTCTGCAAGATTAGGATTGCTGACACTAACTAAACGTCTGATTTTTGCATCATCACAGACAGCATTGCATTTGGGTGCCATGCATCTAATGCGTCTACTCTGCCCGTCATTTATCTTCACAATAAAATGTTGAGTCCAACCTAAACAGAATTTGAAAACGAAAAAATCATATTTTTAAGGCATAACAAAGATAAATAATATACCTTTGCACACAATAAAATATGAGAGACAGTAACCATCTTCTTGATGGCAAAGCCAGCATCCAGGACTTGGAAAAATCTATATTGATGAAGTCCATCTTATCTTGATCTTGCATCAGGAAAGGTAACTGTTCAGTGCTTATACTTCTTCATTAATCCCATTAATAATGTTTGTCAACATTTGCTACTAATTTTGTCTATCCAATAGATTCAACAAGAATACCTAAAATAACATCCATTGAAATTATCTTTAAAGTGGCTTCTGCTAGTTAATCTTTTTCATTAAGGTGCACCATGTTGTTGCCTTCATAAAAATCAATAGAAACATCTAAAACCAACTTAGTAACTACTGGATTAGGCAACAAAAAACTTAAGGTTCAATTATTCTTAAAACTTCTTAAAATTGATGAAATGCAGGTTCAAGAAAAACATTTTGTGTTAATCATAATCTTTTGTCTAACATGAAACAGTGAGGACTTAAGGCCTTATTTAGTTAAATTGTTGAGCAGATGATTTTAGCAGCGTACTTACAGTCATTACAAAAGAAATGACCACAGTCCATGGCAGTCACCTCACTAACATGTACATCATCGAAGCAAATATTGCATGTGACTACAGATGGTATCTGGGAGAAGATGAGGTCAATATGATCCATGTTTGTCACGCCTGCTTCAGCAAACAATTTATCTTTCCCATTCTCTATGAACAACTGAAACAACCTATCAACATCCCAACGATGATAAATGAGTAAGCTCCGTGACTGGTGCTCCTTCAATGATAGTAAGTCCATTACTTTGCAAATGTCCTCCTTCTGCAAAATTTAACACCCAAATTTCCCCTTCGCAATTAAAAGCATCACTAAGACAAGACGAACTAGTTATGGTAGACAATTTACCTGTGCAGCCAATAGAGATTCTTTAGTGATTACCTGCAAAAGGAGAGACAAATTGAAGGAAGACTTGATTCTAATTCTTATAAAAAAAAACTTTGAAATTCTCCCTCAAAACCATACAAAACGAAAATCCAATTTCAACAATGGTAAGCATTGTGAAAATATAAAAATCCTATGCTCCAATTACATTGTAAAAATTTTGGAAAATTAATAGTGAACAGTAATCAATCCTAGAAAATCAACCTCATACACATGTATACCCACAGTTGTTCAATTCTAATCATCTAATGACGGTGTTTGATTGCCGAGAAAGTGAAGGAAAATAACCCAGCAATCAATTAGATGTTTACCCAAAATTCTGAAACCAAGAGAGGAAACGACTCCTTACCTTACTAGAGGGACGACCAACGTTGGCTGCCACTATCTCACTGTCAATGTTAAACCCATCAACATAGTCTCCATCATCATCATTATAATCATCATAATCATCGTGATATTGATAATAATCATCATCACTAGACATATAATCCCCCATTGAGCCTATGCTTTTGTTATAACTAAATATGCATTCATATATCAAAATTTCAAAAGCTACAGAGATCAATTTTCTGGAAAAGTAAGGTATAAAGAAATAAAAATTTAAAAAAAGAAAAAGAAAAAAAAAAAAGAGAGGGGTATTGGTGATAATCACGTCAATGGTAGCTCGTAATTTTGGCTTCTCCGTTTCTGCATCCACTGTGGAAAAACGACCCTCCCGTTAACGGAACAGAACTTCCTCGTTCTTGATCAATGCTCGATGAGTTATGACGGTGAAAGGATCCTTCCGAGTTAGGAGTTCGCGGTTTGGTGGTGCCACTGCCGTTTATTTCTAACGCTGTTGGGGTTTTACGGCGTATTATTGCTATCGTAGTATTATTTTGATATTTTGTTTTGCCTCAGATCTTCTTATGCCGCAGCAGGTGATTTAAGCCATTTGGCTACAGAGTCAGTGACAGTGTTAAGACTCCGTTTTTGTATTTTAATTTAATTAGTAGTATTTTATATTTGACGTGTTAAATAGAATTCTTGCTACAATCAATTTAGTCCACTAAATTTGGTGAGTTTTCACCAATTTATTCGATAGATTCCGTATTTAATTTATTATTATTATAAGTTATAATATCATAAAATAAAAAGTAATATATATATATATATATATATATATATAATGCCCATGCATAATTTGTTAAAAAATGAATTATATCTATACTTTAAGTTTTTTTTTTCTTTTTTTTAAGAAAACCATTATAAAAAAAAAATGATTATTCATCATATGTGTTAGGTTAAATTAATTATGTATAATGCTATATTTATTAAGATTTTGTAGGCCATATTTTTATTACAATTTAAATTATTCAATGAGAATTTTTTTATTGGATTGGAATATAATTTGTACTTATATAATGTTAACTATTTTTATCTATTAATCATATTGGCAAATTATAACCTTTGTTTGGTGTAACATTATATTATATATTTATTATACTATTAATGTTTAAATATGATAATGTTTGTTTTTCAAAAAAACATATATATGATAACGTTTGTTTTATTTAATTGATAAAAATTGAATATTTTGTGTGAATTATGTGTATGATAATTGGTAAAAAGAATTATATTACTGGTTGATTGTCGAATTTCATTATTATTTTAATGTTGAAATCGTATGTTTTATATTTCATTATTAATTATATTTTACAACTAAGATTTATAATTTATATTATTCTCGCCTGCTATCAATATTAATATTTAGAATATATTTTATTCAATAAATTTATTATATCATGAAATAGGAAAAAAAAAAAGGATAAAAAATTTTAAAATAAAATTTAAAGATTTTTGTAAATTTAATAATAATGGAGTATTTGTTTTTTCAGCAAGAAAGAGGGAGGAAATATTGGAAGTGGCTTATTTTATTGGGAATAGTTGTACTCTTGCGTGATTTTATTTGTAAAATTACGTGGCTTTAAAGCGTTGGTTAAACGGAAGCCTAATGTTTAGCTATTGACATATTGCGTGTACGCCTTATGTTTCTAATTAATTTCTTCAAATAATATTACATAAATTACTATTTAATTCTTAAAAATTTAATCACATTAATACATTCATCCCATAATTTTGCCAAACTAATTATTTTATCTCTAAATTTTAACTTTGTCAAATTTATTCGTTCCGTCAATTTTTTTATTAAAAATCTATATAAATATTAAAACGTCTTTCATCTATAATCAAATTTTCTTTTTCAATCATTTTTTTTTAATTTTTTATAAATTCAATAAAAAAATAAATTTTATATTTCAAATTGTCAGAAAATTCATTAACAATTATGAAGAAGGCAAACATTTAAAAATTCATCACCAAACATTAAAATCAAAAATCAAAAACATTAAAAAATTCATCATCAAAATGAGTAAATATGAAGAATAATAGAGATTCCATTTGATAAAAAAAAAAAAAGAAAAAAAAAGAAGGTCCTCATTTCCGATAAGACTATAGAGAGAGAGATCTTTAAAAGTTGGCACCAATCTCTTAACAAAGAATCTCTTTTTTCCAAAAACATCTACACTACACCTCCATTTTTCACTTCTTTTTTTTCAAGAATTTCATCATTTATTAAAGAACTAGCAAAATTAACCATAATCCACGACTCCATTTCTATATATTTTTTTTCTTTGATTTTTGATGGATTCAAAGATCTAACACTTTGATAGCCACATGAAGTTTTTTCTTCTTATGCTTTAAAAGTTAGTGCCTTTCAAGAACAAGTTAGTGGGTTTTTAATGTTTTAAAAAGTACTATTACAATTAAAGCTTTATAGATTAAGTTAGTGGGTTTTTAATGTTTCACGAAGTACTGTTATAATTGAAGTCTTTCTTGGTTGAGAAAACGTGGGCTTTGACTGCTCTTTTTCAAAGCTCCTCCTTTTTATTACTTGTGTTTGATTTTTCAAATTAAAGCCTGTTCAATCACCGAAGTGAAGCACCTTCTGCTGGAACAAGCACCCATTGATGGCGATGCGGTCGGCTGAGGCTTGATGGTACTGATTTTTGGTGATCGATGGCGGACTGGAATTTAATGGTCTTTGTATTTTATCCCTTTTTTCCCTCTTTGCTGTCTTTATTTGCTTAAACTGGGTTCTAAAGAAATTAAAGTTGCATTTAATTGGTGAAAGAAAGTAAGAGAGAGAAAATATATATATATATATATATATTTTTTTTTTTTTTGCACATAAGACAGTGTAAACATAAGATAGCTTTAAATTCATAACTTTCATAACCCCAATTCCAAATACCCAAATGTGAGCAAGTAACAAAAAATATTCTGTATTAATAGGACTTCTAGAAAGGATGAAACAATAAATAAATTTGCTCAGTGAAGACAGCAGTGATTTTGTTTTTTGTTTTTTTTTTGAGAATCAGTGAAAACAATGTACAAATAATGCTTTATACGCATGGTTTTAGATCATAGAAGTTCTACCACAAGTAGCCACATCATGCTTTGAATAAATTTTTATTGCACTGATTTAGTAACTTCATGATCAAAATTTAATCTAATAAAGGTCTCAATGCAATCCCTTGGAGAACATCTATGATCCAAAACCATAAACACTACTACACACCAAATTTTTTAATATCATGAGCTTCCACTTCTTACCTTGGTATTTCATGAGGTTTTGCAACATATGAAACAAAAGCAAATCATGGGGTTTTGTGGCATTAGAAACCAAGAACAGAAAGAGAAACCAGTAAGGTCCTTGGTTGCTAGTCGAATGACTTAAGTAAAGACAATGGAAGATCACAAATGGGCATCACAACCCATACAAAATTTAGGATCTATTAATAATTAACATATAACTATATTCAAAATCCAAAAATTACCTTGCTTTTTATAACTCCAATTCCAGCACTTTCTGAACAACATTGTCATATAAGTGCATGAATGAATATAAGTGTGTGAATGAATCAATGTCTAACTACATGCCTAGTTTCAGATTCAGTACAAGGTGTAATGAAGATAGTAACTTGGTGGCTTGGTCTTGCACTTGCATGAATTCATCTAATAGTAAAAAAGGTTCATACAGGTTAAGCCATTCACTCTCCTCACTGATGATATAATTTCCAGGGATGTGTAGGCCACGAGAGTCCTTCCTTCTTTATGTGTGTGTAAACAAAGAAGACAAGAAATAAAGTGCACCAGAGGCTGCACATATGTCAAGACAGAAATCAAACGTGTATAAAGTATTAAAGTGTAGGAAAGTTGGTAGCAATGTGTCAAGTATTATCATTGTCATGATATAATACAGCATATGAATTCCACATGAGAATAGCAGTAACATTCAAAACCTTATTGCATATATACAAGACTATACTCAATTACTCATCCAACAGAAGCTAAAGTGCTCAAGTCAGGAACTACTCAATAGATGTTAATAAGTTAACAGCATTAAAACAGAAAAAATAGAAACTAACCTTCACCAATTTAAGTCCAAGTTCATTGGCTTTCCTTCGAATAGCATCATTCCCAGCACGGCCTTTTCGAAGATAAATCCAGAACCCTTCGATTTTTCCAACATTTGTATATCCAAATATATCTATAAATTTGTAAACCTTGCTTAGAAAGGTCAATTACTCCAAAGACTCTATCAGATAGCTCTTGCAAAATTCTTGGTTCAATCTCAATACCCTCAAGTTATACAAATTTCCACGGAATATAGAAATTTGTGGACCAAATACAGAGAACAAACATTAATTTCAATTATTTCCATATTTGGTTTGAGAGACATAGTAGAAAAAAAAAACTCTCCTCTTTGTTTGAAGATCAACACAAAGTCACAAATATATGGGAGACGAAAAAAGCTGTTGTTTATGGAAAACAACGAGTCCACACACCCTTCATTGGATTTCAAAACATCCCCCACCTTTTGCAACCATTCCAGACAAATCTCAAATCTGCCAATCACAGATAGGTCGACAATGTAAGCGCCTCAAGAGTTTGTTCATCAAAACTAAATCCTTCATCCCATTGAAACAATTTCTCATCCCCAGCTTCCCCCTTCAAGTCAGCCCTTAATCAATAATATTATCTCCTTAGTTCCATCAATTATCTTGTAGAATTCCTCAAACTCATGCTCATCCTCAGCCATATATTGATACTCATCCTCTTTTTTTGGACGTCAACACGAAATTCTTAAAGGGCATATAAAGAAGTTTAGGGAGTTTGTTCATCAAAACTCCCTCCTCTTTTTTTTGGACGTCAACACGAAATTCTTGAAGGCATATAAAGAAGTTCAGGGAATGGTCGAAGAAAGCTAAAAAGAAAAAGAATGGACCAAGAAAACTAATTACCGTCTCGCTCCGAATTCAATTCAAATTTTAAATTTAAAACCTGTCTCACCCCAATGAGTGTGAGACCGAACGGGCTAAATTGCCTATTCTTAGTGGAAGTATTTATTAGCAAAATTATCCTGGATGAAATGCACATAATTGATTTTTTTATGCTTAAATTATAAATGTAAAATACCAATGAGACATTGGTCTAATTAAGGTCTTAGAAAGTATACCCATGTTGATGTTGGGCTTTAAGCTCAGCCTAAAAAACTCATTGATGGATATGTTATAAAGGAAATTACACTAAATATAATTTTTATTTTTTATTTTATTTTTATCTTTTTAGGTTTTAAAAAATGTTAATTTTTAGTGGCATTTTTAACGCTAGTATAATATATCTTATTTGGGGAAAAAAATGGATCTAGAAGTGTGTTACAGTGAATAAATAGATTAATATATATAATTTCTTAAAATTATTATAATTTTAATAAAAATAAAATAAAATAAAATATTTAGTAAATATTTGTATGAATTAATATATACTCGTGTGAGAATAATTTTATTCCCTTTAATTAAAAGTCCTGAATTTGTGTCTATGGAAAAGTCATTCTGTAGTTGATTTGGTTTATTAGTAAACCTAACTGAAAAATGACTTTCTGTTGTGGGTTATCAACATGTAATTTGTCATATGATAAATTGGTTTAACAAATTAAGTAATTTGTCATATGAAAAAGAGAGATTGCCAACAATTATACTTAGTTGGCAATCTCTCTTTTCATAACCCAATAAAAATTTAACAGATGGTTTAATATTTAAAAAAACTTTATTTTTATTTTCTACTTTTTCTCTTGGCTCCTTTCATCTTCCTTCTATGTACAAAAACCCAGCAACCATAAAATGTGTAAGGATCAATGCAAAGGCTGGCTGGAGATTGGATCTGGCACCGATTAATTAAGGTTTCTAAATTTCTGAGTTATAGATTTATTTCTTGTTTGATAATTTTTGAATTAAAATAAAAAAAAATTGATGAGTATTAAATCAACAAGTATTTTATTTTGAGTTGAATCTCTATTGTTGGGTTTTGATCTAATGATCCTGCAATAAATGAACAGAATCAAAAGGGTCAGTTTTTATCTTCTCATATTCTGCATTAATATTGTATATAGTGGGCCTTATAATTTATTTAAGCTCATCATATTGTTGGCTATTTTTGTTCCTCATCAGAGCCTTCATGTTTTTTTTTAAGCAAAGAGCATTAACAAAACTTCGATAGAAATACTTTATCTTCTGATCCATCTTGTTTCTAAAATGTATCAAATGTAGTGAAAGAGGAAATTTGAAATTTGGCATCCAACAACAGATAGGGGAAAGCTTTCCCTGTATTATAATTTTATATATAGAATTGCATACTCGTGTTAATGATTTTAAGAGATTAAAAAAGTACCTTTGACTAATTTAATTAGCTAAAAGCTTCAAATTTTCACCATAGATTAAGGGTTCAAATGTAGAATTTTAGTATAAATTTGGGAGAACTAATCTTAGGTATTCTTTTTCTTTTTTTTAAGTTCAATTGTCACTTGACAAGCAGGTGGTGGCCCTAGTGAGTCGGTTTTATTTTTTTTTTTTAAGTCCACAGGTCTACCTGGTTATATTAGCCCATTCATACTTCGGGTTCAGAATCGATTGCCGCTCTAATACCATGTAGAATTTTAGTATAGACTTGAGAGAACTAACCTTAAAAGCTAGCTATTAAGATTGGAGAGCTCATTTCTATATTAAATCTACAAGATTTTCATTTTTAATCAATGTGAGATTTCCACACATTCTAACATCAAACCTTAATGTATATGTCTCATTTCATTTTATCATTTATTTATTTTAATTTAGATATAATTAAAGTATTAATATTTAATTCATAATTATTTAATTAAACTATTAATTATTTAATTCATATTCCTTTAAAAAAAATTCATATTAATATATACATATACATATAGTTTCTTAATTTCTAATCACATACCGGAATTTTTTTTTTTTGGAATGTTATATTATGAAAAATGTATATGTACATTTTAGGTCTAATTTAATCATCCCAATTGAAGTTTTTTACTATATTAGCACTTTTCATTAAATTTAAATTGACAGTTAAATTGTCATTTACACTTATAATTAATTTGGACTATATATTATTAATTTGGGTATGAAATGTGTATATAAAATTTTATATAGTCCAAAATTTATATACACATTAAAATTTTATATATACACATTTCACATATAGTCCAAATTAATGAGAGTTACATTGCCATTTATAATTAGTGTAAATTTGGACTATAAATAATCAAATTGGGGTATGAAAGGTATATATATATATATATATATATTATGATCAAATTTGGTATGAATTGAATATCAATTAAAGGTATATATGTAGGTTAGATTTAATTTATACTTCAAAAATCAATAATAATATATTCTAGATCTAATTTAACAGTCCCAAGTAAAGTATTTCACTATATTAGCACTTTTCATTAAATTGCCATTTACACTTATGGTTAATTTGGACTATATAACATTAATATGGGTATGAAATGTGTATATAAAATTTAAATATAAATTATGATCAAATTGGGTATATAATATAATACAAATACAAATATAATTTATACTTCAAAATTTAACAAATAAATATTTCAATTTAAATATAAGTTTAAAATTTAACAATTGAATATAAATATAAGTTTCCTGTAACAATCCAAAATTTAAAGAAAAATAAATTAACTTAAAAAATAAAATATAGAAAATAAAGGAAGGATACTATATTATGGTATGATAATTAAAAAACTGAAATATTCTAAAAAAGGTAAAAAAAAAAAGTAAAAAACTGAAATAAAATGTGAGATTCAACAAATGAAAATGACTTTATAAAAATAAAAAGGCAAAAATTTATCTAAAAGTTGAAGAGACTAAAAAAGAGAAAGAAATTAATAAAGAATTATAAAATATTAATCTATAAGTAAGTCCCGTTAATAAAAGAAAATATAATTTTATTGTGTATTTTTCCCAAATTCTAAGTCAAGTGGGTCTACCAACAAGCATTATTTACAAAAATGCCATTTCAGGTCAGATATTATATTGGGCTCCACCTGTTTACTTGAAAAATATGTAGTTGGTAAACCAATTCAATGGTTAGAATTAAAACTTCATGATCTAACGGTGAAAATGTAGAAAATTTATTAGTAAACAAAGTTTACTATTGAAAGAGCCACTGGAAATTCCTTGAACTTTACCACACCAAAAAAAAATAATAATAATAATAAAAATTCAAACTAATGCTTCTCCCAAGAATTAACATAAAATATTCCCATGTTAAAACACACAAGGTAGTTGGTTGTTAAAATGAATGCGTATGGTTGCCTGAGAATCAAACAACACAACTTCAGTATAAAGGAATTCATTTCTCGAGCGCTCTAAAATACATAATATCTGAACCTAAAAACAGCAACATAATTGCTTACATACGCTCTGATGAGGATGTGTACAAACAAAAGCTGGTAACAATGGATTCCAACCTCATCGTTTAGAAAACTGTGGGGCCTTGCGAGCTTTCTTCAGACCAACTTTCTTCCTCTCAACTATTCTTGAGTCCCTGGTCAGAAGCCCCTCCTTTCTCAAAGGGGCTCTGTGGTTCTCACTTACCTTTAGCAATGCACGGGCGATACCAAGAGAGATTGCCTGTGCCTGACCCGAGAGGCCACCCCCATGAGCTTTGACAAACACATCATAGCTACTCTCGTACCCCAGAGTTACCAATGGGACTTTCACATATTGAAGCCATAAAGGATTGCCTTGAAGATATTCCTGCACAAATTAGAAAACATGTTACTAGGAACATATAGACGTGGAGAGAGAGAGAGAAAGAGAGAGAGACTCCTAATTCCATATTCATACCATTACCAACATAAATAAGGCATGATTATGCCACAAAACCTACCCCTGAGAGTTGAGCTATGGATGCAAATGCCATTCTCATCTATGAGGCATGAATTTGAGAACTTTGACATCTATGGTAGGTCTACTGCATAAAACGATTTTACTCATCACTTTCAAGTGAATTGAAAACCATACTTAAAGAGGTTCCTTCTCTGAAAGAAAGGCTATGCCATAGAAGGGACTCATTATTTGAGAGCACAAAGGAAGTTGGAAAAAACCCAAAGGAAAGTAGATGAGCAAGAGATAAGTTTATTGTTCCATGCACCGGGTAAACTGCATGGATCTAAATCTGTTCATTATTCGTACAAAGACAGCCTGTAAATTTTCCACATGTCTTTCTAAATATGCATATAGAAAATTTGACACAAAAATAAGGAAAGTCATTGAGCAAGGCAACAATCACTCAGAGGTAAATATGCACATTAAAAATAATCAATACCCATTTAACTACTATACCTAAAAAGTATGTCCAATTACGAAAATAAATTTAAATAGCTCATAAGTTTCCATTTGGGATGCAATACAATATAATAGCTAAATAAACAGTTAAACCAAAAGTAAAATAACATTTAAAAAAAAAGACATCAGACCATGGTCAAAGTGGATAACTTTTTTCTAACTACAAACTATAGGTAGGATTCATTAACCACTCCATGTCTCCCTCCCTCTTTGTCTCTCTCTCTCTCTCTCTCTCTCTCTCATGTTTTCTGAACTTAAGCCTGCTAGAATATGAATCCCATAATAAAATAAAGCACAGGAACTTGTCTCCTATAAGATTAACTGTGTTCACCGCAAAGCAACAATTATGAACAGCATGAGGAACAGGACACTTTCTCTATACAAATAAACAATAGTAAAGAAGTGAAAAGTACTTGTAAACATTAAGATGCAGGGATGGCTATAATTAAGAGCTTCTCCTGATTGTGGACAAGTGGCTTACCATTATATTTACCAACTACGGATTCAAAAGGGGACTAGAAAATTCATATTATGTGTTTAGAAGAATTCAAAACATAATATAATTTAAAATCTCTGATAACGATGGGCTATATTCCATTGTAAAACCTAGACTATTTAAAATTATAGACAAAAAACACCTATCTAAAATCATGAATTGTACAGATTAAAGCTATCATTCCTTGGGACTGCAACTCCATCAAAGGCAGAAGCAATTGAAAGGAAAGCTACCCCTGGCATAGGAATATGTACTAATGTACCAGATCGGCTAATGGTCACAGGTTGATGCGATGTATTCCATGTAGAATATTTTCTTGATTTCTTCACATGTAAAAGGACTATGCCACAGAGAGGCCTCGAGTTCATCATTTAAAGTACGATAGAAGCATATTAAAAATAACAAAACACAAACATGTATATATGTACACACATGGATGAGAAAGGGAGAGAGAGATAAACAATGCTTTAATCATATACAAATGCATAAATAACAAAATTAAGTTAATGATACACATCAGAAATATAAATAAAAGATTAAAGCTCTGCCTTTTATGCTCTTAAGCGCATTATAAATTATTTCAGATTTGTAAATATTCGTTACATGAACAATAACAGAAAAACATAAATATCTCTGTAATCATAATATATGCACCCTAACCACAACAGATATGGAAGAACACAGAACATAGCCTTTACCATTTCATTATTCAAGTCTCAATCCGCAAATTTGTGTTACAATTTTCACTTAATCTCAGGCCAAACAAACAGAAACCACATGGATTAAGTAACCCTATGAAATTATACGCTATTTGGTTCAACATCCTTAACTTGTCATCTATCAAAAATTAAGTCTTCATATTATAGTAGGCAGAGAGAGAGAGAGAGAGAGAGAGAAAGAGCAGACCTTGGCGTCGCGGTAGTTGATGATAACTCTGCCTGTGCCTTCTTGAAGAACGACTCGAGCAATGGCGCATTTACGGCGACCGGTGCCAAAGATAGGTTGGGCCGCAAATCCACCGGGAAGCCTCGATTTAACTAATTTCTTAAGGTCGGCAGTCTCGGATTCCACCGGCGAGGCAACGGTGGTGGCGGAGATACGAAGACGAGCAGGTTTGGAAGAAAGAGAGAGAGAAAGGGATTTTGATGGGGCAAATGAGAGAGTGCTTGGTTTTTGCGAAATTTGTGAAGAGAATGAAAGCGAAGACAAGGAGGTTGTAACAGAGGAGATTGAGATTGACATTTTAATTTGATTTTCTCCGAGCTCTTCCTTCGTAAAAGAGTATGAACTGTGGAGTTCAACAAGAGACACTGGTGCAGAAGAAGGATTTGAGCGGGTGAAACCGGTCCAAGGGGATAATGTTTAGGCAAATAGTTATGGACGACAGACGACGCCGTTTACAGTTATTAAGTAAAAAAGACCTGTATAAAGTAAAAAAAAAAAAAAAAAGTTATTTAATTAATGTAATATAGTGGATTTTGAAAAATTAATTTAATAATCCATGTATTTAATTTTCGTTAAACAATTAGTCATTTCATTAACTTTTCATAAAATTATAATGAAAATATGAAAAATTATACTTGTTAAAATATTTATATCATTATCTATGTTTTTGGGTACTCGCTCTGTCTGTAACTCTCTGCTAGTGTTTCTCTATTTCACCTGCGCCGCTAAGGTCTTTCCTCAGGGCTACTCCCGATGGCCTCGGCCATCGATGGAGAAACCCATTTTCCTTTCATTTTCTTTGTTTTTCTGTTATTTTCTTTTGTTTATGTTTGTATAAGCCGTTTGTGACTTTTTGTGAGTCTCATTAGGTACCCGTTTTCATCGGGTCTTTTGTATTTGGATTGTTGATCTCTAACGGAGTTGATTCCGTTCCAATCTACGGCAAAGTCCGATCTACACATTGATCTAAGCCTTTTTTGTTGTTTTTTGTCTTTGTTCGTCGGTGGGTGGGGAAAGAAGAGGCTAACTTTGGTTTCAGTTTCTCAATGGTTGCTTACTAGTCTGATCTATGGTTTTGGCTGAGATCTGAGACCTTTGACAGAGGTCCGATTCTCTTTACGGCTTTGACTTCTGCAATGGGAGGAATCGACACTTTGTCAGGGTAACACTGCCTATGGATGGTTTTGGCAATGGAGAGCAATCATTAAAGGCACAAGGTACATGTCTTTAAGGGGTTGCTCAGCCTTGTATACCCTGGGTTTGGAGCTGTCCTCTTCCTACTCATGGCTTCTGGTGGTGGCGATGATGTCTCTGAAACTTACAGTGAGAGTTGTTAAGGAGGAGATCTCCTCAAGGCATATGCGTCTTTTCATTGTTTTGGGCTTACAGCCCATGATTAAAAATCATATACTGTTTAAGGATAGTTTGATTCAGAACTTCAGGCCCTTTTATGTTTGTAATCAATTGGGTTACCCCCTTTGCTTATTTGTATTTGTACCAATTTGGGCTAAATGCCCTGTTTAATTCTAGTTTTTTTTTATTCTTTGGGCAAAAAATATATATATATATATATATATTTATTTCAAAATTTTAATATAATGGCATATATTACCCATTAAACAACTTAGTCATTTTATGAATTTTTTTCATTAAATTGCAAAAACATGTTAATTTTACCTCAACTTCTAAATTTTATCTTTTTTACAATCAAAAGCATAAATCTCCAAATATGATTTATTTTTTCTTCTTTACTTGATTACAAATCTATTATGTATTTAATTACTATAAATAAATAATTTAGTACAATCAAATAAAAAATAGAATTAAATCATTTTACCAAACAATCAATTCTAAAAAAATAAAGCAAAAGCAAAAAATTATAATTAACTCAAAAACTAAAGTATTGATTGGCTCATAACTCGTAACAAACACTTAAATAGTAATTCATACAAAAAAAAATGAAGGAATAATAAATAATGTAAAACAAAAAAAATGGGACACAATACATAATTCAATTAAATAAAATTATTCTAGTATGATAAGTAATAAATTTGTAAATTTTATTGAGATTGAATCATTTCTAAAAAATAACAAGAGAAATACAAAATGGAAAATAATAAATGGTATAACATATCAAATTAATTTTGAATCTTAGTTAACTCCATTTCCCATCAAACCATCAAATAATACAAATTTGAGTAAGTTGAAGTTAGAGACAATTTTTTTTTTTTACTATCTTCAGAATTTGAGGTAAGCAAAAGAAAAATTATCAAAATCAAGATTGAAATTATGATGAAAATAATATATATATATATATATGGAGGTAAATAAATTGACCACATAAAAGACAAGAAACTACTTCTACTCGGACTTCTTTGTCAAAGATTCAATAAACAATTACCAAACTGAACCTTTTTTTTTATATAATTTTTTTTTTTTTATTTTAAGAGATGGAATCAAAACATCGAGTACACAAAAAGATGGGGGAAAAAAAATCAAGAGGTTCCTACATCAAAATCGATGTGTTACAATTTCTGAATCACAGAGTTGCAGATGTTAATTCAGCTTGAGGTGACAGACACGTGCCACATAAAGTTTCTTAATTGATTCAAAGAAATTTAGGAAAAACTGTAGCTATTAATCTAAGAATCCATTTCTCCTAACTTTCAAGACTTTTAACATTTCTCAGCACATGATGTGTCTAGCTACTAGTGTCACATTAATGCTCTCCAGTTGATCCTCCCCATCTCAATACACGACTCTCAGCTTGTTCAGCCTGCAAAATCCAATAAATTTACAGTCAACAACATTTTCTGATGAACAAACACAAACAACTAAAGCCTAAACTTTAATCAACAAATTCAAGGCAATTTCACTTACTTCTTTTCTCCAGTTAGTTACTGAAGTGACTATAATCAAGATTATGGTCTGTAAACAAATTCCCCCAAGCATTCCTGACCAAATACCCTGCAAGATAAAAATTGCAGAACGCTTTAGGAGTAAAAGAAAATGAATTGAATTGGTTAAATTTTTCTTTCTGATTTATAAGACTCCGACTAGGGGTTCGAACCACAAGAGCAATAGGTTTTGGTAGCTTACCACAACGCCAAAACCAAATGTGAATCCTAAGAGTATTCCAGCTGGCAATCCAACAATATAGTAACAAGCAATGTTGATATATGCAACAAGAGATTGCCATCCAGCTCCAACAGCAACGCCTTCAAGGAAATTTAACAAATAACTGAAAATTAGCATTCATATGGTTATGGTAAAATATATATATATATATATATATATATAGTCCTTTGATGCTTACCTGATAACACAGGCTGAAGACTGTTTAGAAGTACAGTAATTGCTAGCAAGAAAGCAATTTTAGTAGTTTCTTTAGCAACGGCTTCACTGGTTGTGAAGAGGTAAGGGAAATAGTCTCTTGTTGCAAAAACCACAGCCATACAAACAACCCCTATTGAAATGGATGTCACTGAAACCACTACCACTGAAAATTTCGCAAGCCTAGAATTACCAGCTCCAAGTTCATTTGACACTCTCACACTGTTAAGGAAAACAAGTAGGAGTTATTCACAATATATATCCATTTGCTTGCTAATATCAAATTTGGAAGATCACAACTACATAGGAGTTTCTTGTTTCAAAATGTAATTCTATTTTCTTGCCACAAAAGATATGTGAATTCCATTTCAAATTTCTTAACTAATAATCAGCTGCAGAGATATATAGAGGCAGATCACCTGATAGCAGCATTGAATCCAAGTGCAATCATTGCATCCCATCCTTGTATATTCATGCTGCAAATATGCAGAAATTAATTTAATTAAAGAAATCTCTAGGCACCGTTTGGAAAAAATCATGTAGAAAGATTATAATCTGTATATACCCTTCAAGCCGCCAATCCACTAATTATCTGACTATAAACAGACTGATTACAGAATGGATTAAATAAGGCAATTACCAGATAGAAATGGCATCAACTGGTATCAGGGGATTAGGCAAACGACCAGTTATAACCACCAGAATCATCAAGTACCAAAACTCCAAGCTGCAATAATTCAATTTTGGTCAATAAAATCAGCATCTAATTAGTGATGAATTGAAGAGGAAAAAAGAAAATTTACCATAACATAACAGCAGATGCCAAAGAAAGCTTGATAAAACCCCACAAATCAGCAAATGCAAGCCATGAGAATCCACTCCAAGCACCATCTGACTTGGTAATGAAAATGTACAACAATTGCCCTATAACTATGAGCCACCATGAAGTGTTAAGGGTAATAGCTGCTCCAGTTAAGCCCCATCCAAGCTTCAGTATTAGTAACCAACTGAAAACTACATGTAACACTAGTACCACAGCTGATACCCAAGCCATTACAAACACTTTTCTCTGTGATTGCAGAAACTTTTGTATGGGAAAATTCAATGCATAAGCGAACAATTGGGGAAGCATCCATAAAGCAAATTTCCCTGTAACAAATGCCCCCAATCAAGAATAACCACTAGAATTCTGATTGTATATTATTCAAAACAAGATTCTAATTAATATTTAAAATATTACTTGAGTACAAAACCTTTCTTAAAGTCTTGGATTAGTGATATTGAAGGTTTTTTTAATGACCGTAAATTTGCAAGTTACATGTTGTATTGGATTAGGAGAATTAAAGACTTTTACGGACTTAAAAAGTTAGGAGGTATTCAATAATAATTTTTTTAAACTCTATAAAAGTCAATAGATATTTAATAATGACTTTTAAAAACTTTTAAAAAGTCTATAAAAATCAGGAAATATTCAATTACAACTTTTATAAAGCCTATAAAAGTTAATTGGTATTCAAAAAGTCATTAACTTTTATAAATAATAGACTTTTGTATACTTTCATTGACTTTTTATATATTGTATGAATAAAAAATTTTCACAATTTTCTTTCACTTTTTCTCAAGATTTCAGCCGACTTTTTTTTAAAACTACATACAAAAAATAAAATAAAATATTTCACAACCTTCAAAAAAAGAAAAAAAAAAACTAACACACAACATATAAACATATAGTTGATAGGAATATGTTAACGAGTGGATGCCTAAACACAATTAATTATTAATTAAATTAACCTTTACAAATAATTTAAATATAAACATAATTTTTAAAATAGTTTAAAATGTTCTCTTTTTTTTCTTCTTTTAAATAGAATATATAATTTATATACAGAAAAAATTATAAAGAATTATCATATAAATTTTAAATTAATTATTTAATTGACTAATCATATGTCGTGTGTTTGTTTTTTTTTTGATCATTATTAATATGGTTTTATTTTTTATAGTTGCAATAAAGATTTGTTTCATTGCAAATCTCACATCTTAATTTTTGTTATTTGAATTTCTTAATGTCAACAATATTTTATGTAATATTAATAAGTTAAATAACATAAAAATAAAAATTATTATAATGTGATATATAATTACATATTCAGATAATGCAATCAAGTAACAAATTTTCTAGTATCTATAGTTTTAAGTCATATTTAAGTGGTGAATATTTAGAATGATTATTCTGATGGGGTGTGAGCTAGCCAAGTGACAAAGTAGGTGTGAGCTAGCCAATGAAAGTTTATATGCATATAAGAGTTAATGGCAGTTAAATGTTCTTATATTTTTCATGGTATTCCCCTTCCTTTGTAGTTAAAAAAAAATCTTATTAATTAATTATTTAACAAATATTAAAAATCAATAAAAGTCTATTAATATCTATAAATGTCTATCAATGTCTATAAAAGTTTTTTAAAATAAAATCTTTAAAAGTCATTCATAATTTTATAAACTCCACATAACTCATTAAAAATCCATGAACTCTGTAAAAATCATTCACTTAAAAAAAGTCTATAAAAGTTTTAATTGAATACACCCTCCTTAGAATCGGGTTGGAATCTAATTAAAAAATAAATAAATAAAATAGATGCTTTTTAGCAGTTAGGTCCAATGAATTATTTCTGTTGAATTAAAAGTTACTGTATTTCTTGGCCAAAATAAATAATTAATAAGAAAAGGAAATTAAATAATAATAACCTGCAGCATTAGAGATCTCAGTAGTCTCTCCAATGAGCTCTAGAATGGGAGGAGACCAAACATAAACTGGAACCAATAAGCAAGCAGTTGTCAACAAAATGACCCATGATCTCTGCATGTATATACCCAACATTCTTATCTTCCCTGCACCGTACGCTTGCCCACACAGTGTCTCCAATGCACTTCCCATTCCCAACTGCATTCAACAGAAAAGAGAAAAACTGGGGAAAATGTCCTAATTTTCTGGAAACACAAAACTGGATTTGGTATGTAATTAGTAGTAAATTTGTATTTTCACTCATAGAAACTATATATAATAGGTAATTACTGTACCATAGAAAGTCATTTTTCAGCTGTCATGTTCTTAAATTTTCTAGGTATTTTTTTTTTATTAACGATAAGAGGTACTAAAGTGGTTATAAAACTGTTAGATTCTGAGTTGAACTAAAAAAAAATCGAAGTTTTTTGAACCAGAAGGTTGAGAAGAACTGACCATGACACCGAAGGCAAGACCAGCAATAACAGAGTTCTCAACGGAGACAGCAGCCAGCTCAATCTCACCGACAAGACCAGCAAAGGTCTGAGTGAGAGCACCCAGTGAATACTGGCATATGGCAGTGAAAATAGCTGGGCCAGCAAGTTTCCATAGCCTCTTTGACTCATCCCCAAACTCTTTGACAACACTTACAGGTTTGTGCTCTTGATGGCCATTGCTTTGGTTGTTAAGAAGTGGAGTATCTATGGCCATGGCTTCTGCTTGCTTTAGTTCACCCTGATGCCCCAATTCTACGTTAAAAAGATGTAGTCTCAATCTAACTAGAATTTAAGATATATATGTTTAATGATCCGTAGTTCTTGGCTAACAATAGGTAGGTATAGAATATAACCAGCATAATGTTTTTGAAAGGTAGTTCCTAACTCCTAAGTTTAGCACCTCTCCATGACTAATTAATGAACCTTTTTGTATTAATTAATAAATATAGTAATTAATTATGGTGAATTTTATAAGTTTGAAATTCTGCTTTTAGGGTCACTTGTCAGTTTAAGAAGTGTAAGTCACCAGCCACTCTCTTGTAACTCACAAGTCACAACACCTGAAATTGAAATTTTTTATTTTTATTTTTATTTTTTGCCTTGACTGAAATTGAATATTCTTTGGGAGTATAGTTTTTTTATTTATTTATAATTCATCTTAAAATTTTAAATTTATTTTAAATTGTAGTATTAGAGTGAATTGAAAAAAATTATCATACCAATAAGATGCAAAGTGCAAATTACATGTACATATAGTATTTGTAAATGATTTGTTAAGATGCTACCCTTGCACTGTACTAAGATTTTGAGCGCTGCTGCTCAGCACTGGTCGACAAGAGTAAATTGAACCATGGTAGGAAGTCCTATTTTACATAGTTGTTTGATTCTTGTTTTTCTTTTCTTTCTTTTTTAAACAAACCAAATGAATGAAACATAGGGTTCTTTTTGTTCAATTTGATAATGTTTTTATCATGTTTAGAACATGGGTTTATTCTAGTCATTTTGGTACAAAGAAAGTTAGCCTTTGATGATTGGTGGTGAAAGAATTTTGCTTTACTTTTTATTCATTAATTTTTTTATTTTTTATCCATTAATTTTTTTCTAATATTGAAAAAGAGATTTCAACTTTGAATTTATTTTCAATTTAAGATATACATTATTTTCAATTCTTTTAGGACCCTTTATCAGTTATTTTTTGTTGATGAACAAAATTCAATTTAAATTTTCAAATTAAAATTAAATTCTGCTAACAAACGTTTTAATAATTATAATTTTTTAATATCTAATATCTAATATTTTATGCCTGAATAATGTAAAGTAATATAAGAGTATTTATATTTTTTATTGAACAAATATTTATATCCAACAAATAGTAGAAACATATACATAATTACGTTTCACCTCGTCCATGGAAATCAAGCTGCGGCCTACGTACATAATTTGCCCAATTTCCGCTAACCAAATTTTCAGCTACTTTGACGAGAAGGACAGGTAAATCAGCAAATTCAAAAATGACGTCTAAACTGTAAATATATTTATATAAACATTATGCTTTGCACTATTTGGCAAAGCATAAATTTGGATTTACACCAACCAATTCATAGTTGGTTAATCTAAAGGGGGACGAAGATTCTAACGCTTGCCATTGCAGCTGACAGTCAAAACTATGACGATTCCAATACTTGCCAATGCCATTACAGCTGACAGTCAAACTACATACCACATTATGTGAAATTCTCTCTCTCACGCGCACACAAACTCATATTTTTACTTTTTTAACAAATCAAAAGAAAATCTGCATGGCCAATTTGGCAATAGAATTAATAAAGGAAAACAAGAAGGCCAGTCCCTTCCCTAGTACACTCCCCCCTCCAATCACAATAAAGCCCATGGATGGCCAAAGCTGCAAAAACACACAAGCTGAATTATTCATCTAAGCAAATGACTCTAAAATTAATAAGGCTCGTCACAGCTTGTTAATTATACAAGGCCATTTTTCAATCATTATTCTTCTGCATAATCAAATACAAAATATCAAATTGTCCCAACTCTGAAGTAACATAATGCATTGTTCATACTCATCTGAAGTTCACATGTTTTTTACATGTTATGCATTTTCTGGCTCCCAAGCCAAAGAAACCTAGTTAGGGGTCAAGATATATGATTTCTGCTCGCACTGAGGCTCGCCGGAAACGCAACAACTCTTTTAGCAACTCCCATCCTCCATCATTGGAAGCTGGTTTCACAGTCATTCTCTCAAGAACAGGAGAGTTTGAGAGCAGAAAGTTAATGAAATCAAGTTCAGATCTGACACCACAGATGCCAACAATTTTCACGAGCCGTAGTTGGCCAAATAGGTTGTTCCAATGGTCGTCTTCCCAAAAGTTAGCTATTGTTCCAATAGAAGCCTGTTCCTCTGGGCGAGCCTACATGAAGTCTTGAGATTTCAGAAAGTTGCAAAACATTGATGCAGACAATAAATTGGAGACAAAAAGTTGATGCCAAACTGTCAATCCACACACAAGTACATAAAAAGAAGCTTACCAGCATCTCCAGCTCTTGCACATTAGGGGAACTTCTTAAAAGGCACAAGGCAGCTGAATTCTCCTCCAAATCATTGAAATTTATGCGTATGGAAAGGTAATTCAGATCAAAGCATGGTTTTGGCAATCTGCTTGGTACATTGCCAATAGACAAATACTGGAGAAAACAAAAGAAATAGAACCATGGTGTAAATCAAAATCTCAAATAAATACAACAAGGTGGCATATAGAAGTCCAGTCAAACAAGAATCACTGTATTGGAAGTCCAATAAAGTCAAATGGTATATATACTGAAAAATGATATATCAAAGTACCCTTCTATAACAAGATAAGTGTTGAAAAGCAACTACAAATCCCATGATGTGCGGTTTTTGTGTATTTCAACTGCCCCATATAATCCTATGAACTTGTAAATAATTTCAAGGTGCAAAATTTTTCGTGAATGATACTAGAAGAATCATTACCTTCAGAAAGTAGCTCTGAACCTCAAGCCTTCGAATGTGAGGCAGATTAGCAAAGAACCTGAGCAATTTACTGGAATTTCCATGAACCACATTCCGGTCATTTTTGACATTCACATACAAGCCGATGGAAACTAGCGTTAACTGATTGGTATTCTCAAAACTAACATCATCATAAACACCTCCAACATCAAAAAATTGAAGATTTGAAGCATTGATGTTAAGGTGAGTGAAACCATCAAAGTTCATCAATGTCAACCTCTCAAGCAGAGGGCAGCTAAGAATTAGATTTTCAAACACATGCTGGGTAAGGGTAATGTGCTGAAGGTCAAGGCTCTTCAAATTCCGGAAGCCTTTAAATGTTAAAGGAGGTTTTAGCAAACAATTGAATAGCTCCAAATGAATCAGATGTTCAAAAGAGAATAAAGAGGACGGCACTTTGTAGCGCTGCCCCTTCCATATTTCAAGTATGAATTCTTTGATGGAACTTCTTGATAAATGAAGAATCCATCGATCAATGTCGCTGACACCGAGAAGATCTCGGTGAGAGAGTTTGAACTTGTGTATTGGGCCATTATGAAGTAAGAGAACATGATCAACAATGTTGACAAGCTTATTCTTGATTTGAGTTTGATCTTGAGAGGGATTAGGGACACACTGATTATCAAACACAAGATGTGGAATTTTAGCCCATTTGTACCTCCACTTCCTTGACAAAGCACTTGTTCTCACTGCATCTCTGATTGACAACTGTGATAAAATTTGGTCTAAAACATGCCCAGGTAAGTTGCTGATTCTGTCTATCTCTGTCTCTAAGCAAGGGAATTTGGGTGGTTCTCGATGCTTCTGAGATATTCAAGGGTGAAAAAAACTCAGATATCATATACACAGTTTAGGGGGAACAAGGTTATTTGTTGCCTGTAAACTGACAGAAAAGGTGAACCAAAATCATTAACAGTAAAGGAAACAGAAACCATTTAGTTTAGTGAATCATGACAAGTATTTATTAGGATAGATAGAAGATTAATTCATCATTCGCGCTCCATGAAGACAATATTCTGATAGCCAATCAAAAGATTCTCATCAATTCTTCAGTCCCTTAATCAATATAAGAGAATAGAAGAAATAAATAAATATGGAACTTGAGTTCGTAAAAATCTAGCATGCATAGCACTTTCAAGGTGCTGGAAGCGATATGTGGGCATAGATTATACTAGCCAATATCTACAATAGAATACATGAACAGAAGAAGATACATAGATCATGAAATGCAAATTTGAGTAATCTCATAGAACTATTCAAACATAAAATCAGCATACCTTGCAACGAGAATTAATTTAAAAATTACCAAATGTCACACAATCAGAAGGATCATCACATTCACAATACATACCCACAATTATCAATAATAGCAAGTACAAGCCCACCAACCACTGACAGAGAAACTAAAAACCCTTTCCTTTATACCTACAGTTTTATTGTTAAAGCAGTGTCATTGCAGGATGTCTGGATACACTAAGAGCTCTTACAAGGGAAATCTATCAGCAAACATCTAAGAGTTTTATGCAGGTCCCCTCAATCTTAAAGAACCATGTAATTCAAAGTTCACTATTATTGCACCCAAAAAAAAAAAAATCAAAACACAACCACAATCACAAGAAGTAAAGTTGGCTTTCTACATAAATATTCTACGTAGAAAATCAAATGTGCCACATTCTTGGAAAAAAACAGTAGCATGAGTGTGCCAAACAAAATGGGGGAAAAAAAAAGAACACCAAATAACAAGAATGAGGAAGTGGAACACCACAAGAAAAGGTGCAACTCACCATTTGCAACGATTGCCAAACCCTTACGAGAGCTTGCTCGAATAAATACTATGGCTCAGAATCTAATTCACCAAACAAAGCAAGATTATTGCTAATTATTGTAATCTTAAAGTCCAAACTCCGGGAATTAAGATCAAGCAGCTTGAAGTAACTTCCAAGGAAGTTTATTAAAATAG
Source organism: Vernicia montana (assembly GCA_949750685.1). NCBI lineage: Eukaryota > Viridiplantae > Streptophyta > Magnoliopsida > Malpighiales > Euphorbiaceae > Vernicia > Vernicia montana. The sequence goes on from CATKHJ011110352.1 coordinate 43,401, forward strand.
AATGCCAATCAACATAACAATTTAACAATGGCTATTCCGAAAGACGAACAAAATGGGAAAAATAAATATTAAAAAATTAAAATGCGCGCGAAATTATTGACAAAGCATTGAAGAAGATGCAAATTCAATGGATTTTTTTAGGGTATAGAGAGAACTAATTAGGTTCTGTGCGGACAACGGAGCCATTAGATCTAACAAAGCAATAAGGATCAAAGAAACCCTTTTTTTCTAGGGTTTTTGTTGTTTTGACGTTTTTACCTGAAGAGAACAGAATTATCAATCTAAAAACTGAGCAAATGAGCGATAGATGCTACTGGGAGCGTTTCGGATTGCGATCAGCGTTTTTAGAATTTTTTATTTAATTTTTAATTTTTTATAATTTATAATTTATTTTTTCAATTGTGCTCATTAGAAAATCATCAACTTACTGTTTTTTTTAGAAAAAACAATTTAAAATATATATATATATATATATATATATATATATTTTTTTTTTTTTTTTTTTGAAAAACGCTTATGATTGAATTATGGAGAAAAAACGCTCAAAGCCCTAAAAAAAAATTCTGGAAAATTAAGAAAATCACGAAAAAAAAATATGGAGAAAAAATAATTATGAAAAATTAAAAAAAATTTAAAATTCCATTATTGGTATTTGAACCCGGGTCAACTGGATAAAACTAGGCGACCTAAACCACTCTAGATGATCTTTTTTTTTTATTTTTTTTGCCAAGAAAATATAACTTGTATTAATAAAAAAACACAGCAGAAGCACCTGCACATAGCTAGGGATGGCAATTTTATCCGCTCTGTCGAATACCCGTCCCGATCTGATCCTAATTATTCACCTCGTTTAATAAATGGGACAGGGTGAGTTTTTTTATTTATACTCGAGTCGGATTCGGGTAATGTATAATCTGATCCGAACCCGACCCGATTATATATATTATATATATATATATATATTTTTTATTTTTTAAATATTATATATATTTATTTTTTATTTTTTAAAAATTTATAATTTATTTTTTATATGAAATATAAATTATATTGTATGGATATGTAAAAAAAATATAAATGAATATATATATATATGAGAAAATAAAATTTAAAAAAATTGAAAATGAAAAAAATAAAAATATATATAAATGGGTATACCTGTCCCGAAGCGGACGGGTATTTTATTTTTAAAGCAGGTCGGATTCGAATTTTACAAAATCTGCCCAATACTCGACCCGCTGCCATCCCTACATACAACATTTGTAACAACTCTAGATGTTTTATACATACCCAATTGGCGGGCAAAGTACCAGCTAATAAGTTTCTAGCTACCAAGTCAGCAAGCCCGTTGCAATTTCTACTAACCCAACCAACTTTGCACACTCTAAATGAGCTTTTAAGCTCACTGAATACATATAGTTGCGTGCTAATATCAACATCAGGAATTACAGCAAGATCATTGCAACAAAGCCTGAGAATATAAAATCCATCACCGTTGGCTCTGAGGCTCAACACCCTTTGAAATAAAAAAGACTAGAATCGTCCGATCCGTACCTCTCGAGCCTGACTAGACATAAATTCTCCCACCCACCAACAAACAATCCAAGCCTTCAGAAGACAAAGACCTCCGCTGCGGATGAGTCGGACGAAGCCATATAAGAAGGCGGAACCGTTGCCGCAAAAGCGAAAGGAGCCTATTAGCCCAGATCCAAAATCCCAGAATCGGGAAGCCAAATCCACACACAAAAAGCAAAAAACAGTCTTATTATCAGTTAAAACAAGTAAAAACCATAAAGAAAACAGAAAAAAA